>JAJONR010006803.1:0-24272 GCA_029582245.1 Solanum etuberosum | reverse complement strand
CATTTTACTTGTGTGTTATCTGTTCTCACAATAAATTTGTTATAAACAATATATGGTTCAAATGATAATAAACATTTATATAAAGCAAATAGTTCTTTCCTATTTATTTCCCATTTTATTTGAGGTTCTGTATATGATCCTTCGTTAATATTACTAACACATAGAAATGGAGAAAACAATGATAGCATATTATGCTCAAACTTCATTATTTTTCACTTAGTATCTCCTCACATCCCTGAAACAAATAAAAAAGAACAAGAAGTGGAAAAAAAAAAGGAATTTAAAAATACTTGGGTTGCCTCTCAAGAAGCACTTGATTTAACATTGCAGTGTGATGTAAGTACCTCATTTTTCTACCAATATCCGAGGGTACAGCTTCCTCACATGAATCTTCAACCAACTTGTTCATGGATTCAATTACTGACACCATCCTACACTTATCTGGTGGTTTTATCAGTTTGCACACATCAAATGTTACTTCATCATTCCCAACTCTAAACTTGAGTTCTCCTAGATCTACATATATAAAGGCACGCTCAGTGGCAAGGAAGGATTGGCCTAATATTATAGGCACCTCAATATCCGCAACACAACAAATTCCGTCGAGAGAATGTGTCACGACCCAGATCGTCGTGATTGGCACCCACACTAACCCTTCGGTAGGAGAATCATTACTATTAACCAACTAACCCCAAAACTAAACATTTAAATATACAGAAGCAGGTTTAAATGCAGAATTTATATAGAGTTCCCATAAACTCCAAAGGTTTAAATAAAACTAACCAAACTAATGCGGAAGAACAACCCCTAGAACCTGAAAGTCATTGTACCAAAACATCTAAAGTGCAACAAGTCTAAGGAATTGAGGACGCAACCCCGAAAACTAAACAAAACACCCTAAATAATTTGTCTGAGTTCGAAAATAGTGGACTTAAACAAGAGAGATCCATGGCAGCCTGAAAGAACTGGTTCAACCTTGAATCCATAGTCACCTAGCTGAGGTCTGTCAGTAGCCGCCTGAAGATGCCCTGTACTCAACAAGGAAAGAGCAAGTACAATATCAGTACAAAACCACAGTGTACTGATAGGATCACGTGGCTATTTCAGTAAGTGAAACATATATATAAGCAGTCACAACATAGTAAACACGCATATACCGAACATATACAATATCAATTATCATTTCAGGAGCAATGTACAATTCCACATTCTCAATACAAGTAT
This sequence comes from Solanum etuberosum, assembly GCA_029582245.1. Lineage (NCBI taxonomy): Eukaryota > Viridiplantae > Streptophyta > Magnoliopsida > Solanales > Solanaceae > Solanum > Solanum etuberosum. The sequence goes on along the minus strand of JAJONR010006803.1, from coordinate 23,048 downwards.
ATATGACAAGTCAATGGTCTTCTCACGGAACCCAATTCAATGGCCCTCTCATGGAACCCATACTCAAACTGTTAGTGTGCCGGATCATGACACCCGATCCAAGTTAGTATGTCAGAACGTGACACCGATCCAATATGTATGTCGGTACGTGACATCCGATCCCAGTTAGTGTGTCAGAACGTGACACCCGATCCATTCAGCATGCCACAATCACAATCACAATGTACATTCTCATAATCATACAATCAAGTGTTGATTCATGGCTTACAATCATTCATTCATACTCATTTATATTAGGTGTGATCAATAGTGCAACATTCACATACATACATGCATTAAAATGAAGTAATTACTAACATACATCACACAAACATGAAATCACAATCATCACCTACCTCGAAACCAAGCTTGAATCCCCCTAAGGCACTTGAATCTTCCCTTTCCGGATTCTTTCCGCTTGTTCGTGGTCTAAAAACAATAATTTAATACAAGGATCAATAAACGAGGCCTAATTACCCAGATTACAATCAACATTATCAACCCTAGGACAAACCCAAGATCCCAATACCCAACTTAGGGGTTTTTCCACCATTAACTTCAGATCAAAACCTTCCCCCAATAATAATTACCCAAGAATCTAAGTTCTACGGATCGAAAAATAGATTAGGGGAACTAAATCCTTACCTTTAGTGCTAGAAGAGGTGGAAAACCTTCAAAAAATAACCCTGGGTCGTTTCTTAGCTCTCAAGAACGAACTTGCAGAAAAATAACATTTTTGGGGTTTATTTCCGACTTAAGTCGCGTCTGTCCCGCTGTGGCAGACCCTATCCCGCTACAGAGGCCCCACCCTAGCGGCTTGTACGGAGACAAAAAGTCTAATTTAGAGTTTCAAACCCCCATTTCACAACACACATTTAACCCATGACATTCAAAAACTACTCGTACACGCTAAGATCAGTTTCGGGAGTTCTTCTCTCCCGAATTCGATTCTGTAAAGTCGTACGGGTTCCTTAACGTCTTAGCTATCCACTCATGTGATCAAAAACATAATTAGATATTTCATTCATTATCAAATTTCCCTAGACCTCACATGACTTAGATTTCGTTTAAATCTGGACTAGGCTAGGAATTCTCAAGTTACTACTCAAAAGTTTTCTGGCCCCAATTCTTTCCCCATTGGCTTTTTCCTAACGACGGAATCAGGTCGTTACAATAGATATCAATTTACCCATCACTCGTCCCCAAGTGATCAACTAGGAAAGATTGGCTAAAGTAAGGGTAGAGTAGTATCTGATTCATCGAATAGCTGGGGATACTTGTCTCGCATGTCCTTCTTGGTTTCCCAAGTATCGTCCTCCACCGGACGATGCAATATCCTTTGACCTTAACTTGCGAACTTCCCTATCTAGAATTTCTATAGGCTCCTCCTCATAACCTCCAAATATCTGACCTTCCGGTCTGCATACTCTTTATGCCTGTTCTGAGCTGCTAGAGCATCTCCCGAATAAGTTTCACATTCCTAATGATTCTCATCAAAAGGTCCCGCCTCAATTGTATCAAACCAACCATTGGGAGACCTACATCCCCTCCTATACAGTGCATCCATGAAGTCATCTCAATACTCGAGTGATAAATATTGTTGTACGTAAACTTAACTAACATCAAAAGCTATTCTCAATAACCACCAAAGTTGATCGTACACACATCTGCCACATGTTGTCAAGGACCTTGACACAATCATCAGGACTAATCCTTTCTCACATAAGCATGATAAAATTCTAAATCAATACTCGCTACAATTAGAGGTTGACCCGAACCAACCAACACACACTCATGATATTCAAACAATCATAGTTCTTATCAACATCTCCTTCTCACACATAAATTTTCATGAGCTTAAGTTATAAAAATTTGATCTTTAGACATCGGATACTCATCGAGGGATATGTCTAAGCATACAAACCCTCTAACAACACTATCGAAATGCTAGATTTAGTAATTGTAGCTTACCTTTTAAAACTAGTAGAATTGGACCCAATGATCCCCACATTCAACCACACACAATCGATACATTACCTCGACGACTAGATGAATATTAAAATTGTCGAAAAACCATAATTACGCATGGTAGCTCTTCTATGAATTCTCATAAGCAAGGTGGTACATGTAGAACTACTGAAATACTTTAACAACTCCAAGACAACACCAAATATGTCATCTGAAATAACCAAATCTTCCCAATCATCCCACTCAACCAAGAGAACATCGCAGGATCAGTACAGCTAATCCACCACTAAGGGATCCACCCACAAAAGTAAAAACACACGTGAGCATAGCTAGTGAATCATACTCACAACCATGTACAAAATGAAACAGATGGTCACATAAGAATTTACAGAATAATCATTGAATAACACCAAAGGTTTTCCTCTGAAAAGTCGATACCAGTCATTTCCACTCAGTTGACTCCACATACTCTTCACATCATTCCATTGAATCCCACACTCTCCATACTAACAACCATCATGAACACTCCGACCATTTACCTTACTCTAAACCAAGTGTAAATCCGTTCAAAGGTTCAATACCTGATACAATTGATCATTTCTTACCTTACAAATTCATACCTTGACAAAATATATCACCACGAATGTAGACTTACAATGAAAAATTTGAGTTGTAAATTCAACCGTATAACACAATTCCCTTATCTATCAACATTAGCTTATACCTTGAAGATTTTTATGAATTCATGGATCTTCGCTTATCATTGATCGCATCTCCCTCGATCTTACAATATCTTTCGCTAACAATTCAATCGTACTCATTACTAAACTCAAAAACAAAAACCAAACACTTATCATCACACTTGAGCTAGTGTTTGTACACTCCTTTCTCAAGTCTTTTTCAATAGTTTTTAACCAATCTGATGGACTTGTGGCACTATTACCATAGCCACTGCAAAACGAATGAAACAACGCGTCTCTGAACCAAATTATCTACCCCTCTGAAGATACCTCTTTAGCCTTTGTAATCAAATACAATATTCTTGCTCTCGCCTCTCTCTAAAGGTTGTACTACATCCCACTATGTTTTCTTCATTATGACTCTAGCTCTTTTAAATTCTATTCGAGTGGTGTCCCACCACCTCTTAAAACTTTTCATATGACCACGTTACTCACAAAATATTAGAAAACCACAACCTTAGATACTTGCAAGTCTTAATTACTATACAAAATTCGCTTAACCAATAATCTTATTATATAGTTGCATCCCATCACAATCCATCACGAACTCTTATTACCATTATGCTCAGTTAGCCCTGGCTATCACTACGAAGTCAACTTTTTCATCAACATGACACCTCAAACTGGGGTATACTCATCAAATTCAAAGGACTAACCCAATTTTATACGCACTTTCGTTACTAACATCTTCAATTGCCTTCACCCAAGTATACTCAATGGGACATTTCTTTATCCATAAGCTTGTCATTCCGGTATCAATTCACTCCTTTATGGCTTAAGATAAAATCACCAGTCCTCATACTACCCTCCTTCTTCTTAACAAACAAGACAGGAGCACCCCACGGGGAAGCACTAGGACGGATGAAACCTTTATCAAGAAGCTCCTGGATTTGAGCTTTAAGCTCTCTCAATTCTGCCAGAGCCATGCAATAAGGAGGAATGGAGATGGGGCGAGTGTCAGTTTCCAAGTCAAAGCAGAAATCTGTATCTCTATCTGGAGGCATACCAGACAAATCGGTAGGAAACACTTCTCTAAATTCTGACACCATAGGAATAGACTCAATAGAGGGAGATTCGACCTCAACATCCCGAATATGAGCCAATTACGCCAAACACCCCTGCCCTACCAGTTTCCTACCCTGCAGGAAAGATATGACCTTAGCTCACTTAGGCTTGTACCCCCTTCCCATTCTAACCTTTCTCTACTCGGGATCTCTAGAGTTACCGACTTAGCATTACCATTAAGCACATCATAATAAGGGACAACCAAGTCATGCCTAAGATTATATCAAGTCAGTCATATCCAGCATAACCAAATCAGCCTAAGTCTGAAAATCCATAAACACAACAGGACAAACACGATATACCTGGGTGACTATGATTGACTTTTCAACTGGGGTAGAAATATGGATGGGGGCCTCAAGCACATCACAAACCGCATCAAATCCCAAGACAAACTGAACTGACACGTATGCATAAGTAGAACCCGGATCAAACAAAACAGTAGCCATCTGGTCACATACAAGAATAGTACCTGTGACCACTGCATCAGACACCTCAACCTCGGTCTTGCCCGGAAAGGCATAAAACTGAGCCTTGTCATCTTGATGGGCAACCTTCTTACCTGGCTGCACTGCTCTTCTACCTGCATTACCATTTCCCCGGCCTCCACAGCCTCGCTGATTTCCTCTTCATATGCCCAGGTTCTCCACAATTTTAACACACTTAATAACTTAACCAAGTAAACACCGCTGCTATTGGAGCAGTTGTATCCTGACCCTCTTTGATATACAATCAATCCATGAAATCGTAGTATAGTTTTTAACCTCAATTGGCATAACTTAATTTCATCATTCGCTAAACAGCCCATACATGTTATAACAACAATACTAAATGCATTTTCCAAAGTAATAGTATTCATTATCTAGTCGTCCCTTACCAAAACTTCTTGAATGTTATCGCCTATAAACTTGAATCTGCAAATCCGACCTTAATCCCTTCACAAATGATGATAGTAGCTAGCGATCCCCACAAAACCCCTAATTTCAGTCACAGAACTAGGTCATACCCAATTCTTGACTATTTCAATCCTTTGGGGATCTACCATTACCTCTTCCCTTGAAACTACATGCCCCGAAAAGGTAACCGAAGTCAACCAAAACTCACACTTAGAAAATTTTGCATACAACTTTTGTTTACTAAGAACACCCAGAACAATACGAAGATGGTCGACATGCTCTTCCTCACTTTTCTAGTAAACCAGGATATCATCAATAAATACTATAACAAATGAATCAAGAAATGGTTTAAACACACCATTCATCAAACTCATGAAAGCTGCAGGCGCATTCGTCAACCCAAACGACATAACTAGAAACTCATAGTGCCCATAGCGAGTCCTAAATGTCGTTTTTGGTATATCCTCAGGCCTAATCTTTAACTGATGATAGCCAGACCTTAGATAAATCTTAGAGAAAACGGATGAACCCTGCAAATGGTCAAAAAGATCATCTATCTGAGGCAGTGGAAACTTGTTCCTAATGGTTACCCTATTCAATTGACGATAGTCTATGCATATCCTCTCTTGCTAGTGATGGTGTTACCACTTTTGTTGCTCTAGTTCGGACCATAGAGTGAAGGAGGAAAGATATCAATTTGTATCACCCAGATACCAATTGGATTCAAGTAATAGTACGAAAGGAGTAGAAACAAAGATATTTCCTAAAGTCCTATAACCTCTCAAAGAAAAGTACAGACGTCTCCGTACTGTTCCGCAAGACTATACTAGACTCGTTTTGGTACAATGAGATCAACGAACCTAGGTCTTTGATACCAACTTTGTCACGACCCAAACCATCGTGATTGGTACCCACACTAATCCTCCGGTGGGAGAACCATTACTACTAACCAACTAACCCAAAAACTAAATATTTAAAGATACGGAAGCAGGTTTAAATGCAGAATTTATATAGAGTTCTCATAAACTCTAAAGGTTTAAATAAAACTAACCAAACTAATGCGGAAGAACAATCTCTAAAACCTGAAAGTCATTGTACCAAAACATCTAAAGTGCAACAAGTCTAAGGAAAAGGGGGCGCAACCCCGAAAAACTAAACAAAACATCCTAAACAAATAGTCTGAGTCCGAAAATAGTGGACTTAAACAAGAGAGATCCATGGCAGCCTGCAAGAACTGATTCACCCTTGAATCCGGTCACGCTCAATAGTCACCTAGCTGAGGTCTGTCAGTAGCCACCTGAAGATGCCCTGTACTCAACAAGGAAAGAGCAAGTGCAGTATCAGTACACAACCACAATGTACTGGTAGGATCATGCGGCTATTCCAGTAAGTGAAACATATATATAAGCAGTCACAACATAGTAAACACGCATATACCAAACATATACAATATCAATTATTATTTCAGGAGCAATGCACAATTCCACATTCTCAATACAAGTATATATGACAAGTCAATGGTCCTCTCATGGAACCCAATTCAATGGTCCTCTCATGGAACCCATACCCAAACTGTTAGTGTGCCGGATCGTGACACCCGATCCAAGTTAGTGTGTCGTAACATGACACCGATTCAATATGTATGTCGGTACGTGACATCCGATTCCAGTTAGTGTGTCAGAACGTGACACCCGATCCATTCAGCATGCCACAATCACAATCACAATGTACATTCTCATAATCATACAATCAAGTGTTGATTCATGGCTTACAATCATTCATTCATACTCATTTGCATTAGGTGTGATCAATAGTGCAACATTCACATACATACATGCATTACAATGAAGCAATTACTAATATACATCACACAAACATGAAATCACAACCATCACCTACCTCGAAACCAAGCTTGAATCCCCCTAAGGCACTTGAATCTTCCCTTTTCGGATTCTTTCCGTTTGTTCATGGTCTAAAAACAATAATTTAATACAAGGATCAATAAACGAGGCCTAATTACCCAGATTACAATCAACATTATCAACCCTATGCCAAACCCAAGATCCCAATAGCTAACTTAGGGCTTTTTCCACTATTAACTTCAGATCAAAACCTTCCCCCAATAATAATTACCCAAGAATCTAAGTTCTACAGATTGAAAAATGGATTAGGGGAGTAAAATCCTTACCTTTAGTGCTAGAAGAGGTGGAAAACCTTCAAGAAATAGCCCTGGATCATTTCTTAGGTTTCAAGAACGAACTTGCAGAAAAATAACATTTTTGGGGTTTATTTCCAACTTAAGTCGCGTCTGTCCTGCTGTGGTGGACCGTATCCCGCTACAGCGGCCCCACCGTAGCTGGATAAATCTCGCCCTAGCGGCTTGCACGGAGACAGAGAGTTGAATTTAGAGTTTCAAATCCCTATTTCACAACACACCTTCAACCCATGACATTCAAAAACTACTCGTTCACTCTAAGATCAGTTTTAAGAGTTCTACTCGCCCGAATTTGATTCGTAAAGTCGTACGGGTTCCTTAACGTCTTAGCTATCCTATCATGTTATCAAAAACATAATTAGATCTCTCATTCATAACCAGATTTCCCTAGACCTCACATGACTCAGATTTCGTCCAAATCTGGACTAGGCTAGGAATTCCTAAGTTACTACTCAAAAGTTTTCTGGTCCCAATTCTTTCCTCATTGGCTTTTCCCTAACAACGGAATCAGGTCGTTACAGAATGATGGATTTGTCGATTTTGACCGAGATGTCAAAGAGAATCCCCACCAGCTACTTCATAAAGAGGTCAACCATTAGAAACCTCATTGGAGTGGGTTTAGGAGTTACTAGACATAACTTCTTGAAAATCACTAGGGGCATCAAGTTCATACTTACCCCGTGGTCACACAATGATTTCTTAAATAAGTACATCCTAATGGTTTACGAAACTGTAAAAACTCCCAGAACCTCTCGATTTGGAGCTAAGTTACTTGCCATGACAACACTGGAATGATGTGACATCTCCACTGTTCCCATATCAACAACTCTTTTTTTCTTCAGTAACTCTTTCATGAATTTAGTATACCCCGACATCTTCAAGAGTGTGTCAACCAATGATATATTGACGAACAATTTTCTAAACAAATCCACAAACTTTTTGAATTGATTGTCATCTTTCCTTTTCATTAACCTTTGAGGTATAGAGGTGGACACTTAGGCACATCACCCTTAGTAGTTTTGTTCTCCTCAACATCAACTACCACACTAGGAGATTCATCCTTCTTTTCTTTTTCCATACGCACATTCTCATTATTCACGAAATCATCATCCACAACAATAGGTATGGGTGTACTAAGTTTCATTCACAACCCTCTTGGGTAAACATTCACATTATCAAGCAACTTTTTACTTCTAGTAACTATTGTCATACAATGACCATCATTCTTATGATTAATGTAACACCTCGGTATTTGAAAGAGCTAAAAATAGAAAAAACTAAATTGGAAATAGCAAAATCTGAAATTTTGCAAGATATGTTTAGGTTATGAGTTTTGGGTCAACTTCAAACGACTATAACTTTTAGTACAAGAAGAGTTAGGTGGCTCATAAGATATCAAATTAAAGGTCTTAGAATCCTCTTTCCAACGCCATTGAGTTTGCTAATTTTTGATCTTGTATGAGGGAGATATGCCCGTTTGAAGTCAGGTTGTCCAATTAAGGAAAATTACCCAAAAATATGAGGGGTATTTTGGTCTTTTCCTTACCCTTTCAGAGTTAAGCATTTTTAGTAAATAACTAGGGGTCTAAACTGATTTGGTTTAGTTTTCCCAAATCAATTTACGCCTAGGGTTTTGAGAGGAGTTCAAGAAGAGGAGACAAGGAGAAAAGTTAAAGGCGTTCGTCAAGATTCTTGAGTTTTGTTGCGGATTTCGCCAAGGGTTTGATCCCTAAGAGGTATGTGAGGTCTCATAGTATTGGGTTCGTTCACCCACATGCCAATAATGATTATATATTCGAATCCGTCCATAAATATTAAGTATAATTGAGTTCTTGATGAATTCTTGATGAGTTTCTTGAAGTTTGTGATCTATTCTTTAAGTATGAGGTTTCGTTGAATTCTTGCGATAAGGATCTTGTGTTGGAATTTTGTTTTGAGTAAATTAGAGTGGGTTTCGCTGTTATTATATTGGGTCTAAGAATCCATTAGAGTTTGAGAAGAATCGTTCGATTCTAGAGGAGTTAAGCATGAAAACGAAGCAAGAAAATTCATTGGTTTCTGGGCAGGGGCATGAGGCGTCGCGCCACTCAGTGTACCCTAAAGAGTTGTCTGTAGGTAGGGCCCTGGGGAGCCACGCCACTCAGTGCGCCCCAACCCACCTGTTGTAGTTTAGGGGTTGGCGCCCCACGCCACTCAGTGCGCCAGGGTCGCCAGGTCCCCTACCCTTCCGTTCTTCTTTTCGTACGATTTCCCTTGAATCGAACCAATGTTTCCTACTCGATATCTACATTCTAATTACATCTATATATCGAGAGATCATTCATAACATGAATCATAATTTTGAATCCATAATTCAAATTCAAGGAAGGAGTTAAGAGTCAAGTCTTAAGAGTTCTTCGAGTCATTTTAAGAAGTATTTTTACACATTGTTTTAAAACTTGTTTTAAATGGATTGAGCACTGAGTTGAGGAAGAGTATAGCTAAGTTCATTTTCTTTAAAATGATATATGGGAACTAAGTATTCCCAAGAGCAAATGTTTTTACATTTAAGATGAGAGGAAACACCGATTTCCAAAGAGTTCATGAACATTTTTCAGTATTATCTCTTTTTAGAGAAACCTTTTGAGTAATAATCTCAAAGTTGAGGAAGAGGAAATGTTTTCTTTAAAGCATAATGAGCTAAGTTATATTTAGGAAATAGTATTGAGCACCGATATGGGGGAGAGTTCTAACAACTCACAGCCCCCGTAAACCATGTAGCCAACGTGGGTAGAAAGGGTCATACTTTTTAGATGATTCCTTATTATTTTTTAGCATAGACTAGTGGATCCACTTAGTTAAGGAGTTTTATACCTCGACAAAGTATAGGACAGTTCTGGCAGCGTGGGCTAGACGTTGTATCATCACATAGCTCATAGTGATGGTTGTCAATTAGAGAATCTCTCAAACAGATTTTTCTTTGTATTTTTGCATACAAACAGAGTTTGTATTTTATTTTCTAATACATTGAGTTGTTATCTATTGTTTTCAAGATTTTCTTTATATTGCATTATTTTTATTGCTTTATATTGAAATGAGGTTGAGTTGAGTTGAGACGAGGTAAGTGTTTCTTCAGTTCCAGTTCAAGCTTATGTCATGTTTTAGATTTCCCTCACATGCTCGTACATTCCATGTTGGCCTACATCTTTTATGATACAGATACAGGTAACCAGGATCAGCATCCAACGCTACGTTGATCCAGTTGAGTTCCAGAGTATAAGTGAGCCTCCTTACTTCCGTAGGATTCCTTCTTTATTTTTAGTTATTTTAGTTGTGAGGATGATCGGGGGTCTTGTACCGACATCCTTCATAGTATTAGAGGCTTCATAGATAGATAGACACTAGTTCATGAGTCTTTTCATTTTCAGTTGTTTATGTTGAGACTTAAGTTGCCTCTTTTGGCCAGTTGAATGTTTTTTTAAACATTTCTGAGTTTATCTTTTGAGTCATTTGAGTTATAGTTTATTTTTTTTAAAGTTCTTTTATTTCTGAGTAAGTCTTCCGCTAAGAGTTAGGCCAGGACAAGGGTTCACTTGGGGCCAACAATGGTTCTCGAGGCATGACAAACTTGGTATCAGAACTCACAGTTCAAGAGTCCTAGGGTGTCTATGAAGCCGTGTCTGTAGAGTCCTAGTTAACGGTGTGAAGCGCGCCACATCTATAATTAAGAGGCTGCAACTATCTAACTTATTTCATACTCTTTTTGTGCGATAGAGTTCATCTCTATAAAGTTTCTTTCTAATCCATGCTTGTGCGTATCTTTCAGATCATGCCTCCATGAAGAGGTGTCTGAGGTCGTCCCGCTAGGAGGAATGTTGATCCTCAAGATCAAGGGGTACCCAATGCACCAGAAGTGCAACCCCAATGAGAGGTCACCAATGCTGAGTTTCGGGATGCTATCCGGATGTTGAGTCAGGTGGTTACCAACCAAGTTGGGCAACAAAGAGGGGTTCGACATGATGTGGCTGATACGTCCTGGATCTGGGAGTTCTTAAGGATGAATCCTCCAAACTTCACCGGTTCAAGTGTCACTGAGGATCCGGAAAACTTTGTGGAAGAGCTACAGAAGGTTTTTGAGATTATGCATGTTGCTGATGCTAAGCGAGTGGAACTAGTTGCATACCAATTGACAGGTGTCGCTAGAATCTGGTTTGACCAATAGAAGAAGAATAGAGTTGAGGGTGCACCAATTGTGAGTTGGGCTGTGTTCGAGGGTGCCTTCATGGGGTGTTTATTTCTCCGTGAGCTAAGAGAGGCAAAGGTAAGAGAATTCCTCACTCTTAAGAAGGAATCTATGAGTGTGCATGAGTACAGCCTCAAGTTCACCCAACTTTCCCGTTATGCTCCGGAGATGGTTGTTGACATGAGGAGCATGATGAGTCTGTTCATTGATGGGTTGTCTCGTCTGTCAAGTAAGGAGGGCAAGATAGCTATGCTGATAGGAGATATGGACATAGCAAGACTTATGATCCATGTGCAGCAGGTTGGGGAAGATAAGCTGAGGGATAGAGAAGAGTTTCAAAATAAGAAGGCAAAGACATCAGGAAATGAGTCCGGGCAGCAGAAGAGTAATTCAAAACGGTCTTCTTTTCAACACAAGACAAATGAACCTGCTCCATCATCTGCTAGTGCACCTGCACCAAATAACAGAGGTGAGTTCAAGAATCCAAATTCACAGAATTTCAGAGCTAGACCTGCACAGTCTCATGGTAGTGTGGCACAAAGAGGTAATGGGACTCCTGCATGTTCTAAGTGTGGTAGGAGCCACTCAGAAGTGTGTCGTGATGGCTCCACTGGTTGTTTCAAGTGTGGTCAAAATGGTCACTTCATGAGAGAGTGCTCAAAGAACAGGCAAGGTAATGGAAATGGGGGCAATAGAGCCCAATCTTCTTCAGTTGCTCCGCCAGAAAGAGCTGCACCTAGAGGAGCTACTTCAGGGACAGGCGGAGGATCAAATCGTCTGTATGCTATCACTAGTCTCCAAGAGCAAGAGAATTCGCCAGATGTTGTTACTGGTATGATCAAAGTCTTTTCTTTGGATGTATATGCATTGCTAGATCGAGGCGCGAGTCTATCTTTTGTGACTCCTTATGTTGCTATGAATTTCAATATCCTTCCTGAGCAACTTCTTGAGCCCTTCAGTATTTCTACACCTGTTGGTGAGTCTATTCTAGCTGAGACAGTTTATCGTGATTGTACCATTTTCATCAATCACAAGGACACCATGGCTGACTTAGTCGAGTCAGACATGGTAGATTTTGAAGTTATTCTAGGTATGGATTGGCTTCATGCCTGTTATGCCTCAGTTGATTGTAGAACTCGAGTAGTTAAGTTCCAGTTTCCTAATGAGCCAGTTATAGAGTGGAGGAGTAGTTCAGCAGTGCCTAAGAGTCGTTTCATTTCGTACCTTAAGGCGAGAAAGTTAGTTTCCAAGGGGTGCATCTATCACTTAGTCCGAGTTAATGACTCTAGTGTTGAGACACCACCTATTTAGTCAGTTCCAGTTGTAAGTGAGTTTCCAGAGGTCTTTCCAGATGATCTTCCAGGAGTCCCTCCTGAGAGAGAAATAGACTTTGGTATAGATATTCTTTCCGATACTCGTCCTATCTCTATTCCTCCATATAGAATGGCTTCAGCTGAGTTAAAAGAGTTAAAAGAGCAGTTGAAAGATCTTCTTGAGAAGGGTTTCATTCGACCAAGTGTCTCACCTTGGGGAGCTCCAGTCTTATTTGTGAGGAAGAAGGATGGTTCTCTTAGAATGTGTATATATTACCGTTAATTGAATAAGATTACTATCAAGAATAAGTATCCTCTACCGAGATTTGATGATCTCTTCAATCAACTTCAGGGTGCCACTTATTTTCTAAGATAGATCTCAGATCTGGCTATTATCAGTTGAGATTAAGAGAAAGTGACATTCCTAAGACAGCATTCAGGACCCGCTATGGTCATTATGAGTTTCTAGTCATGTCGTTTGGTTTGACTAATGCTCCTGCAGCGTTCATGGATATTATGAACAGAGTATTCAAGACTTATCTAGATATGTTTGTTATCGTATTCATTGATGACATTCTAATCTATTCGAGGAATGAAAAGGATCATGCTAGTTATCTCAGAGTAGTTCTTCAAACTCTCAAGGATAAATAGTTGTACGCTAAATTCTCTAAGTGTGAATTTTGGCTTGAGTCTGTGGCATTCTTAGGCCACATTGCTTCTGGTAATGGGATTCGAGTTGATACTCAAAAGATTGAGGCAGTGCAGAACTGGCCTAAACCCACGTCTCCAACATATATTAGGAGTTTCTTGGGATTGGCTGGTTATTTTAGGAGGTTCGTCGAGGGGTTTTCATCTATTTCATCCCCGTTGACTAAGTTGACTCAGAAAACAGTTAAGTTTCAATGGTCTGAAGCTTGTGAGAAAAACTTTCAGGAATTGAAAACTAGGTTGACTACTGCCCAGTGTTGACCTTACCAGAAAGTACACAAGGTTTTGTGGTATATTGTGATGCGTCCATATTTGGACCAGGTTGTGTATTGATGCAGAATAACAAGGTTATAGCTTATGCCACCAGACAGCATAAGATTCACGAGAGGAATTACCCAACCCATGATCTAGAATTGGTTGTTGTAGTGTTCACTTTGAAAATATGGCGTCACTATTTTTAGGGTGTTCATGTAGATGTTTTCACCGATCACAAGAGTCTTCAGTATGTATTAAGTCAGAAAGAGCTTAATTTCAGACAGAGAAGGTGGTTGGAGTTACTCAAGGATTATTACATGATTATTCTCTATCACCCAGGTAAGGCTAATATTGTTGTTGATGCCTTGTGCGGGTTGTCAATGGGTAGTACCGCCCATGTTGAGGAAGGTAAGAAAGAATTAGCCAAAGATGTACACAGACTTATACGATTGGGAGTCCGGTTAATGGATTCCAATGAAGGAGGAGTGGTGGTGTTGATGAATGGGGCCGAATCATCATTAGGGTCTGAAGTGAAAGAGAAAAAAGACCAAGACACTATTTTGCTTGAATTAAAGGCAAATGTTCATAAGCAGAAAGTGATGACTTTTGAACAAGTGGGAGTTGGAGTGTTGAGATATCAAGGTAGATTGTGTGTACTAAAGGTGGATGAACTCCAAGAGAGGATCATGGAGGAAGCTCATAGCTCCAGATATTCTATCCATTCGGGTTCCACAAAGATGTATCGTGACTTGAAAGAAGTCTATTGGTGGAGTAGTATGAAGAGAGGTATTGCAGAGTTCGTTGCTAAGTGCCCGAATTGCCAACAAGTCAAGGTAGAGCACCAGAGGCCCGGTGGTATGGCTCAGAATGTAGATCTTCCGGAATGGAAGTGGGAGATGATCAATATGGATTTTATTACTGGTCAGCCACAGTCTCGCAGGCAGCATGATTTGATTTGGTTGATTGTAGATCGAATGACTAAATCAGCCCATTTCTTACCGGTAAAGACTACATTTACAGCAGAGGATTATGCCAAGTTATATATTCAAGAGATAGTCAGACTTCATGGAGTTCCAGTCTCCATTATTTCAGATAGAGGTGTACAATTCACCGCACAATTTTGGAAGTCTTTCAAGAAAGGTTTGGGTTCCAAGGTAAATTTGAGTACTGCTTTTCATCATCAGACTGATGGTCAAGCAGATCATACGATTCAGACTTTAGAGGATATGTTGAGGGCGTGTGTAATCAATTTCAAGGGTAGTTGGGATGATCACTTACCTCTCATTGAGTTTGCTTACAACAACAGTTATCACTCTAGCATCCAGATGGCTCCTTATGAGGCTCTTTATGGGAGAAGATGTAGATCTCCAATTGGATGGTTTGAGGTTGGGAGGCTGGGTTGATAGGACCATAATTGGTTCATCAATCTATGGAGAAGGTGAAGACTATTCAAGAAAGGTTGAAAACAGCGCAGAGTCGTCAGAAATCCTATACTGATGTTAGGAGAAGAGACTTAGAGTTTGAGGTAGACGATTGGGTTTACTCGAAGGTTTCACCCATGAAGGGTGTTATGAGGTTTAGCAAGAAGGGGAAGCTTAGTCCCCGGTATATTGGTCCCTACAGGATATCCAAGAGGATTGACAATGTAGCCTATGAGTTGGAGCTACCGTCAGAATTAGCAGCAGTCCATCCGGTGTTTCACATTTCAATATTGAAGAAGTGTATGGGTGATCCTTCACTGATTATACCAACTGAGGACATTGGTATTAAGGATAGCTTATCTTATGAGGAGATTCCCGTTAAGATTCTGGATCGTCAGGTTCGCAAGTTGAGAACTAAGGAAGTAGCATCAGTCAAGGTCTTGTGGAGAAATCAGTTTGTTGAGAAAGCTACTTGGGAGGCTGAGGAGGATATGAAGAAGAGATACCCACATCTCTTTGAGTCCAGAGAAATTCCAAATTAAGGTACTAATCCTTTTCTTGGCATTTATTTTAGTTGAAATATTGTGTTATTTTGCATATTGAGTGTTTGAGCTGGGTGTTAGATGTTACCACCCTTAGTCTACTTAGAGTAATCTCATTCGAGGACGAATATTCCCAAGTAGGAGATATTGTAACACCTCGGTATTTGAAAGAGCTAAAAATAGAAAGAACTAAATTGGAAATAGCAAAATTTGAAATTTGCAAGATATGCTTAGGTTATGAGTTTCGGGTCAACTTCAAATGACCATAACTTTCAGTACAGGAAAAGTTAGGTGGTTCATAAGATATAAAATAAAATGTCTTGGAATCCTCTTTCCAACGCTACCGAGTTTGCTAATTTTTGAGCTCGTATGAGGGAGATATGTCTGTTTGAAGTCAGGCTGTCCAATTAAGAAAAGTTGCCCAAAAATATGAGGGGTATTTTGGTCTTTTCCTTACCCTTTCATATTTAAGCATTTTTAGTAAATAATTAGGGGTCTAAACTGATTTGGTTCAGTTTTCCCAAATCAATTTACGCCTAGGGTTTTGAGAGGAGTTCAAGAAGAGGAGAAAAGGAGAAAAGTTCAAGGTGTTCGTCAAGATTCTTGAGTTTTGTTGCGGATTTCGCCAAGGGTTTGATCCCTAAGAGGTATGTGAGGTCTCATAGTGTTGGGTTCGTTCACCCACACGCCAATCATGATTATATATTCGAATTCGTCCATAAATATTAAGTATAATTGAGTTCTTGATGAATTCTTGATGAGTTTCTTGAAGTTTGTGATCTATTCTTTAAGTATGAGGTTTGGTTGAATTCTTGCGATAAGGATCTTTTGTTGGAATGTTGTTTTGAGTAAATTAGAGTGGGTTTCGCTGTAATTATGTTGGGTCTAAGAATCCATAAGAGTTTGAGAATAATCGTTCGATTCTAGAAGAGTTAAGCATGAAAACGAAGCAAGAAAATTCATCGGTTTCTGGGCAGGGGCATGAGGCGCCGCGCCACTAAGTGCACCCCAAAGAGTTGTCTGTAGGTAGGGCCCTGGGGCGCCGCTCTACTTAGTGCGCCCCAGCCCACCTGCTGTAGTTTAGGGGCTGGCACCCCACGCCACTCAGTTCGTCCGGGTTGCCAGGTCCCCTACCCTTTCGTTCTTCTTTTCGTACGAGTTCTCTTGAATCGAACCTATGTTTCCTACTCGATATCTACATTATAATTACATCTATATATAGAGAGATCATTCATAACATGAATCATAACCTTGAATCCATAATTCAAATTCAAGGAAGGTGTTAAGAGTCAAGTCTTGAGAGTTCTTCGAGTCATTTTAAGAAGTCTTTTTACAAATTGTTTCAAAACTTATTTTAAATGGCTTGAGCACTGAATTGAGGAGGAGTAGAGCTGAGTTCATTTTCCTTAAAATGATATATGGGAACTAAGTATTCCCAAGAGCAAATATTTTAACATTTAAGATGAGAGGAAACACCGATTTCCAAAGAGTTCATGAACATTTTTCAGTATTATCTTTTTTTAGAGAAACCTTTTGAGTAATAATCTCAAAGTTGAGAAAGAGAAAATGTTTTCTTTAAAACATATAAGCTAAGTTATATTTTGGGAGTAGTATTGAGCACCAATATGGGGGAGAGTTCTAACAACTCTCAGCCTCCATAAACCATGTAGCCAACATGGGTAGAAAGGGTCATACTTTTTAGATGATTCCTTATTATTTTTTAGCATAGACTAGTGGATCCACTTAGTTAAGGAGTTCTATACCCCGGCAAACTATAGGATAGTTCTGGCACGTGGGCTAGACGATGTATCATCACATAGCTCATAGTGATGGTTGTCTGTTAGAGAACCTCCCAAACAGATTTTTCTTTGTATTTTTGCATAGAAATAGAGTTTATATTGTATTTTCTAATACATTGAGTTGTTATCTACTGTTTTAAAGCTTTTCTTTATACTGCATTATTTCTATTGCCTTATATTGAAATGAGGTTGAGTTGAGTTAAGACGAGGTTAGTGTTTCTTCAGTTCCAGTTCAATCTTATGTCATGTTTTAGATTTTCCCTCACATGCTCGTATATTCCATGTACTGACGCCATTTGGCCTGCATCTTTTATGATGCAGATACAGGTAATCAGGATCAGCATCCAGCGCTTCGTTGATCCAGTTGAGTTCCAGAGTATTGGCGAGTCTCCTTGCTTCCGGAGGATCCCTTCTTTATTTTTAGTTATTTCAGTTGTTAGGATTATCGGGGGTCTTGTCCCGAAATCCCTCATAGTATTAGAGGCTTCATAGATAGATAGACACTAGTTCATGAGTCTTTTCATTTTCAGTTGTTCATGTTGAGACTTGAGTTGCCTCTTTTGGCCAGTTGAATGTTTCTTTAAACATTTCTGAGTTTATCTTTTGAGACATTTGAGTTATAGTTTTTTTTTTTTTAAAGTTCTTTTATTTCTGAGTAAGTCTTCTGCTAAGAGTTAAGCCAGTCAAGGGTTCGCTTGGGGCCAGCAATGGTTCTCGAGTGTCGGTCATGCCCAGGGTGTAGGCTCGAGGTGTGACAATTACGAAAATGTCACTAGGAGGCGAACATTTGGCCCTTGGATTCTTTTGCACCGAGAGATGGTTCATTTGAGATTCTAAATGCTTGATCTAAGAGAAATGAGAGTTTATTGTTTGGGTCAG
Source organism: Solanum etuberosum (assembly GCA_029582245.1). Classification (NCBI taxonomy): domain Eukaryota; kingdom Viridiplantae; phylum Streptophyta; class Magnoliopsida; order Solanales; family Solanaceae; genus Solanum; species Solanum etuberosum. The sequence continues at coordinate 4,989 of JAJONR010006803.1, read as the reverse complement.
ATTTGATACATCATTTTTGAGTTCTTTGATCTCATTGTCTGTTGACTCAAACCTCTTTAGCACACAAGCTAGCATATCTTCGTCTTTTGCTCTCGTAGGGTCACTAATTTGGTTGGTTAGGTAGAGATTCAGCCTTTTGAGGAAGCATGGGTTTGAACTTCGATGGTTGTAACTATCATGCATTCTATTACGATCTCTAACATGACATTCCCTATTTCTATCTTTCCATTGTCCATATCGATCTCTCCAACCTTGATTTTCTTCTCAAGGACGACAAGAACCTTGGTTGGTACCTTGGTAACCTAGGCAAGATAAAATTAAGACGCATACGCAGCCTCTTCCTCATGAGATGCTCCCCCATATGATCCAATGGCATTCACACTTTTGTTTTGTTTCCCATCATATGTTTAGCCAAAAGTTTCACTTGCATCATCATCTTCTACATTCGTTCATATCTTTCCTTGTCTTTTCTCCAAATGTCATTGGTCATGCCCATGGTTGCTAGATAGACATGGTTGGTTTTGTAAGGTAGACCAACGCCAAATCGATATAATGTACATCGTCGGTTTGGCATGGGTTAAGTCACGATACGAGAGGACAGGGTCAGTTAAAACTAAGGGACAACCTACTCAGATTGCGAGTTTCAATAAATTAAAAAACTATGAAGATTTTTTTTTATTTTTTTTTTTAAATGACAGACCGGGTCGATTTTTAGAAATACACATAAAGAAAATATAGTTACTTGGAATCATATCAAGATATATACTTTTACATTGGAAAATTCTACCACTAGACCACACATGCTCTGTGATGAAATATTTTCATATCTATTAAGGAGGGAAAGTTTTTACCCATTTTCTTCCGTGAGAAATTTGTCCATACGCATTTCACATATTCAAATATAATTTAGATTACACAGAACAAGACCGTAGAACTGAAAGATAATTGTGTGAACGGATTTGCTCGTGGTTGAAAGTGCTATATGCGATTGTGGTCACGCTTCAAGAGATAAGCATCAATCAATTTTATGTTTGATTAAAATCTATAATTATGTATTATCTATATTACATTCAAATTATCCCAACTATTTACTTATGTTGCTTATTATTATATTCCAACAATATCTTCATATATAATGGACAAAATCGAACTATTTTGGAGGATATTTTATGTATTTTTCCAAACTACCATATACACCCTCACCCTTTACATAAAGCATAAAGTATTAAAGATGTCATCATTACTCCTCAAGAAAAGGTGAAACACAAACCTTTTAATATCTCACAATCACGACAATGCGCCTAAAGGTTTTTCTTCTTTTTTTTCCCTTTTCCAATTCATACTTCTCCAGCTTGAGTTTTAATTTTCTTTTAATTTTTCACCCAGTGTCTAATATTCGTATTAGAATACGACTATTCTGAATCCGTGTTGCATAGGGCCCCATTCAGGAGGAGCGTTCTCTATTAAGAATTTTTCCATATTCAGGGCTCGAATTCAGAACCTCTGATTAAGAAAGGAGTAACCACATTTACCGCACCACTTCCTTTAATGGTTCCAACTTGAGTTTTCATAATTTAAAACTTGAAACCAATATTATACTATGCCTTTTCATTCATTGGTGAACCTAAAGAATATGCTTTCCCCTCTATTTGTATTAATTTATATTTTTAATATTGCAAAGTGGAGCACAAGATTAATTGTGTTTGTTTACCCCACTTGTTTATTTTTATTTTTAAAAAAATGGAATAGAATAATTTAATTAGTAATTGATTAAGAAATTTATAAATGATTCATATTGAGCTTTCAAACTATTGATTCATGCACTTAATGAACTAATTTTTTTTTTGGTGTAATGGTATTTTATGGTAGTGGGTTACTGACTGATCTTGGCATATAAATTAGAAACATCACTACCTTTATGAAGACAACATTATGATTATTTTTCTTTAATCATAATGTACATTGGCAAAAGAATAATGTACATTGGGAAATGGAAGGTCTGCATAAATATACCTATTTCCTCTATATATATTATTTAAAGATTAAAAAATCCCTTAATTATAGGAAATTGAACGGCTAATAGTTTGATCAAAAAAACTTTTATTGTTACTTAATGGGTCAAAATTACATTTTTGCTAATAAATATATTAGTATTCCTTTTCTTTTAAACATACTCCACTCCTAACAAAAATATTACTATTAAAGAATTCAATTCTTATTTCTTTTATTTTAAAATCAGTTTAACTAATAGTAAATAAGTAGAAAATAACTTTTTTTTCTTCTTACTCATTTTAACAATTAAAATATAATAGCTCCACGTACATTTTTAACTGATAATATAGGTCATATAATTATATATAAAACTATAGTAACCCCATCACTGATTTCATATACATAACAATAAGAAATTTCTAACAAAATAAAAAATATTTTAAATTTTAAATTTTTTTTCAGAATTGAAATAAGATAAATATTTTCTAATTAAAAATCATCATTAGGAAACGAATATTTTTTTAAAAGAAAATAAATAATATAATATTCGAAAAGGGACATTTATGGACAAAATTATTGATTACAAAGGTATTTTTAAAACAAACTATAAACTCAGAATATTTTTATTCAAATACACATAATTTAAGAATATATTTGACCATTTTCAGTTTAAATAAACAAAAGTCTCTCCCAAGTTGGTTTGTATTAATTTCCAACTAATTTTGGGTTGGACAGATAATAATAATAATGACCGAATATGTACATAGCCCTTAAAGTACACATTTTATTCTTATGACACACTTCCAAATTAAATTAAAGTAAATTATTTTTTCAGAGAAGTTAAACAAACAAAAAAAGGGGAAAGTCATTGACCATGAACTTTTTTTCCTTGAAGGGTATGGAGGGTCACCTACCAAAATTTTATTACATAATAGGAGGGGCAATTCTTCCGCATTTAATTAGAAGTTTTGAATTCAAAATTGAAAAATAAAAAAAATATTGTAGGAATAATTCATTCCTTCTTAACGAGCCATACATGATATAACTTTAAATTAATCGAATCAATAAATTCTAAATACAAGATAGTTAAAAAAAATACATTAAAGTGTTTAGAATATGAGGGAATATAGGAAAACACTTTGGTTTGTGTACTTGAAAGTTACTATTTGATTTGTACTTCACTTCTATTGTTTATGAGGACTCTGATAACCTACTTTTTCCCAACACCAATAAACATAACATATCTATACATCACTCACCTATATCATATAATATATTTTTTGTTAAGTGCTTAAGGAATTTGTGGACCAAAATAACATCAAAAAAGTTAGTTTCAAAGGGTTATGTTAATGTGAATGATTCCAAGAAATTTATCTAAGCTTATATAATTATAGTAGAACTTATTGATATCTAATGTGTAATTCTTCTTTTAAGTTATAAATATTGATAACATCATATGATATGGTCGTATGTAATATAGTTACTAAACTATGAGTCTTAATTGAATCTCACATAGAAGCGATCAAGAAAATGAAGAATTATCATTAATTTAGTTAAGCCAAATGCTTTACCAAAATATTTTGCGTAACTAAAACCTAAAATAGGTGAATAATTAAGTTGATCAATCACTCACATAGCATGATGTTTAGTTGAAATTGCCCTTACTGATTGAGTTTTGATATAAATTTTTACTAAGGTCAACTTCAAACGAGCACCCTCCTACAATAAGAATAGTTATGTGGCCCTCAGGCTAACCTACCAAATAAAAGGTATTTGAGTCTTCTTTGCAACACCACTAATCGCTCATTAATCTCAGAGTAGAAATTTAAGGTTGTTTTACTTAAAGGTATCACAGCTAGAAATTTAAGGTTGTTTGTAAACTATTGCTCCCTAGCAAGAGATTATTGTTCTAAAAATGAATTGTGGTGATTGGGAATTTTGAGTTCAAATAAAGATGTGACCTTTAGCATAAAAATTGCTTAAAATAGGTAATTGGGGTAGAAACTCCATTGATTGAGATAATGTGAGTACCGTAGATCTAATTAATGCTTAGAATGGCCCTTGGGTAATATTGTAGACCATGAATAACGATAGAATTAGTGAATTTGAATTCTCAAAGCATTTATTTAAAAAGTAAATGATTAATTATCTATTAGATATTCAACGTTCAGAGGCATGAAGGTTAGGAAAAAATATTTGTGGAGTAGCTTTCAAATTTTCTTATCGAGGCAGAATATGATTTATTTTTATGTATAAACTTTAATAATGACATGTAGATTTATTATAGAATTGATAGAAACAACATGAATAGACGACCAACGGACATGGTGTTTTAGTGTATGTCAGGACCCAAAAATGGACGTGATGGCACTCGTCTTATCCCACCAAGACAAGTCAGCCTAAAACCCAAATATCATAAAAATACGGAAGTAAGACAAATTGAAATCTCAAAATATCATAAGTGCGGATAAATAAGTCAACTTAATAAAAACCTCAAAATCTGGTTGTCACGTGTACAAGCCTCTAAAGTATTACAATTGATTCAAAAGAAAAATACAAGTCTCAAATGACATTGTTTCTAGAATAGAACAAGATCATAAATAGGAGTAAGAAGGTCTGCTGAGATGACAAACAGCTACCTCGCAAATCTCCAAGAAGCCTCGGAAAATAAGAGAATGGAAAGTATCACAAAATTCAGGCTCGTAACCTACAAAAATTGTAGAAGCAAGGGGTGAGTACCAAACCAAACGGTACTCAGCAAATAAACTTCTAAACACAAGTTAAGGGAATAGAATACGGGTAGTCCTTACACCCCATCCGAACCTCCACAACTACAACCTGCATAAAAACCAGCTCAACCTAACAGTTCACAGTTTACATAGAACACAGCTCAACAACGACACTCTAACAATTACATATCCTCAACAACAAACTCAATATTCATCAATCACAACTTCCACAGAAAGGCACTCACAAGATCAACAACACACAAGATCA
>JAJONR010006802.1:0-19681 GCA_029582245.1 Solanum etuberosum | reverse complement strand
ATATTTGTAACAATAGTATTTGTTTAACAAATGATTTTATAATAACTGAAGATATCAATGAAGATATCATCCTTGGCATACCTTTTATCACTCAAATAAAACCATATTTTACTGATTTAAACGGTATTAATACTACTATATTAGGAAAAACTCTTCATTTTCCTTTTGTTAAAACTCTTTCACAAGATGAAAGTAATTTTATTAGAAATAACACGGTTTTCCGTATTAATAACCTTTCACAGCATATCATTTTTTTAAAGAATGATAGTCGTATCAAGAAAATCGAACAGATATTGAAAACCCCGGAGATAGTTACTAAGATAGCCAATCTTCGAAATACCTTTGAACAAGAAATATCAATAGCCATCTAGTACAATAGAATTAAATTGGGCCTAGCCCATACATCATGTCCAAAAGTGAAATACATGAAAGAAACTGAAAATAATAAAACTCCGTCCTCGAAGCATGAGGACTCACCAAGCTCAGGAATCTCGAAAATCAACCTCTAACCATGAAACTGATAACTCTGACTGTCGGACCCTACATTTAGAGAAATGTAGGCAAGAGTATGTGTTAGTACAAAACAATGTACTAAGTACGATTGTTATGCATAAAAAAATTATAACATGCAAAGAGGAGGACATTTCATTTCATGACATGCAATTGACCAAGCTAAAACATGATATAAGAGAGTTAGAAAACATAAGTCATAAAACCATGGTCAATGAAAGCTAACATTATTTAAAGCCTTTGAACACATATGAGATACTTCTTGAAGTAACCTTAGTTCATTATTAATGTGGGAATTAGCCTTAACTGACATAGAGACCATGTGAGCTATAACATGATCCCCCAGTGTTCCCACACCAAAAAGGGTTGTCCTACTTGCCAAGGTAAGGATAATAAATCTGAGTGGATCCACTAGCTAATGTATATCTAGACAATCATACTATGGGGGCACATAGGTAAGGGATAAGGAGATTGGTTCTAGAAACCCGACCTCTACTCACGGGAGATCTTCCATCTCAATATCCTCTCGGTGCTAAGCATAAATCCCACGGAATAGTCACTTCTTCTCATTCTTATTATTCATGGGAAGGCACGTCATCTTGCCAATCCAAGCTAAGCCATCATCCATGGAAAGGTATCTTTCAATAACCAATCCAAGCTAGGTTCATTAGGATAACTCTTAATCTTTGATTCAATTAGGTGAGAAAACCTTTCAAGCTTATAATCCTTATTATGTGAGAAAACCTTTCACATCTTAATCTTATGTGTATATGAGAAAATCCTTTCAATAACACATCATGATCATCATCATTGATACTTTACTCTCAAAGCATCCTTAAAACATTTGCATAGATTCCATAAGAAAATGCATAAATCCATGATTTACCTTTCAAGGTCAAAACAACCTTTCAATCATCAACACTTAGAAAATAAGGGTTTGTCACTACCCAGGGTTACCCCCTAGATGTAACATGGCGTATACAGCCCCGAAGGACTCCACACAAGCGACTTAGATCTCATAACATAAGAAATAGAACAATTAGAGTAAAATAATAATCTAAGTCCAAAACATTTTATAAAATGGAAAGCGGAAGTCTAAACTTTTGTCTCAAGATAGCCATCTAATACAATAAAATTAAATTGGGCATAGACCATACATCATGTACAAAAGAGAAATACAAGAAAGAAACTAAAACAGTAACTCCATCCTCAAAGCATGAGGACTCACCAAAAATCAGGAAATCACAAACTCAACTACTAGCCACAAGACTCGGAATCCTATCTATCGGACCCTACATTTGTGAAAAATGTAGGCAAGAGTATGCGTTAGTACAAAACAATGTACCTAGTATGATATCTATGCATAAAACATTTAAATCATGCTAAAAGGGACATTTCATTTCATGACAAGCAATTGACCAAGCTAAAACATAATATGAAAGAGTTATAAAACATAAGTCATAATTCATGGTCAATATAAGCTAACTTCTTCTTTAAAAGCTTTGAACTCATTTGTGATACTCCTTGAGTAACCTTAGTTCATTATTACTTGTGGGGAAATAACCTTAACCGACATTGAGACCATTTGAGCTGTAACATGGAATTCGGAGTCTACCCCACACCGAAAAGAGGTGTCCTACTTGCCTAAGGTAGAACCATGCACATCTAGCTTAAGTGGATCCACTAGCTAATCAACCTGTGTGGGCACATAGTTATGGGATAAGGAGATTGCTACTAGACCTCTACTAACGGGGGAGTTTCCATTTCATGAGATTACTTTAGAAACCCGGCCTCTACTAACGGGAGAGCTTCCATCTCACTATCAATATCCACTGGGTGCTAAGCATAAATTCCCATGGAATAGTCATTACTTACTTGGCTTCATAACTTGAAAACATAGGGATCACATGGGTTCATGGGGGAATTCATCATAAAAGCATTGTATTTCATCAATTCATGCATAGAAGATCATAATTAAAGCATTTAAATAAATAATGATAAGAATCCATGCTATTTCAAGAAAACCCTAACTCAATTGGGGAATTCTACCATTTGAAATAGAGGAATTTGGGAACTCCTTGGATGAAAGGAATCCATGGATTAATACCATCATACCTTGAGTCCAATTGCTAGCCTTCAATGGAGGAATTCGAACCTTAGCTTGAAACCCTAGGTTGAATCTTCTTCTTCTTCTCCAAGTTTCTAGAGAGAGAATATTTGGAGAGGAATTGGTTTTCTTTTGGGAATTTGGAAGAATGAAATAAATGGGGTGAATTTGGGGGTTAAAAAGGCTTATATAGGGGTTCTAAATATAGGCATAACAACATAGTATAGGAATTAATTAAATATGAAAAGACCCAACTAACCCTGAAAATAACTGACAGCAGACCATCCACGGACCCCAGTCGACAGAGCGTGGTCTGACCCACGGCCCGTTCTAGTGGACCGTGGTTGGTCATCAGAAACCACATTTTTGCCAGTGAACCACGGACCGTGTTCTGACCTACGGTCCGTAGGTCGAGCCGTGGTCCTGGACCACAATTCTCCTTGCAAGGTGGCCAACCCATGGACCCTCCTACGGTCCGTGGTACAGTCCACGGGCCGTGGTTGGCCTCCGTGGCTGGCACCTGTAACTTCCCAAAATTTGGTTCATTTCCCTTTTTCGGATAAGGGTTTACAATATCTCCCCCTTGGGACCATTCGTCCTCGAATGAGATTTAAACTGGTTCTAAAAGAGTAGGAGAGGAACTAACAACCCAACCTATAATGCAAAGCATACAACTAAGGAGGAACTATCGACTCCAAGCTAGGACGTTCTCAAAACATCATAAGAGGGCGGAAATTAACTCTATCAACCCATTATGCATATAATGCACATTAATAAGGAGGAAACATTAACTCCAAACTCAACATACTAAAATACATTATAAGGAAGTAGGAACTACATCTAGCAACCCAATATGCATGAAGTTTCAACATTACTCACTTTCAAGAAGGAATTACCTTCTCTAAGTTAAAAGCATGCTCAACACAATCTCATGGAGATCATATGCAATTCACTCTCAAAAGTCATATCTAAAGCATGTTCATCAATTCATCTCATGAAGTCATTAGGCAACTCATACTCAATGCACAATAACACGAGGTAAATCAATCATATAAACTCATTTTCTTTCAAAACATAAGTTTTCATGAACATGCATGATCATAAAGAAATCATGGAAAACACATAAAAACACATGACTCCAAAAACAAGGACTACTCAAGAGGAACTCATTACCTCAAGCTAGAATAGGAGTAGAAGGAAAGAGATGAGGATATCGGCACATCATATTGGCCTCGGCGTCCCAAGTATCACCCTCAACTAATTGATTCCTCCACAAAACCTTCACGAAAGCTATTTCCTTGTTTCTCAATCTCTTGACTTGTCGGTCTAGAATCCCAACTGGAACTTCCTCATATGAGAGACTCTCATCAACTCCAAAACCCTCTAGGGAAACTATGGATGTTGGATATTCAACACACTTCTTAAGCATAGATACATGGAAAAAGGGATGCACGGTTGCCAACTCATTTGGCAAATCTAAATTATAAGCAACTTTACCCACACTCCTCAAAATCTGATATGGGCCTACATACCGGGGACTAAGCTTCCCCTTCTTACCAAATCTCACTACACCCTTCATGGGTGAGATTTTAAAGTAAACCCAATCGTCAACCTCAAACTCTAGATCCCTTCTTCTCACATATGCATAAGACTTTTGCCGACTTTGAGCCGTTTTCAACCTCTCTCTAATGAGTCAAACTTTCTCAATGGCCTCATGAACCAATTCAGGACCTATTAGGGCAACTTCACCCACCTCAAACAAACCTATGGGAGATCTACACCTCTTACCATTCAAGGCCTCAAATGGAGCCATATCGATACTTGAGTGATAACTATTATTATAGGCAAACTCTATTAATGGAAAATGGTCATCCCAACTACCCTTAAAATCAATCACACAAACCCTTAACATATCTTCCAAAGTCTGGATAGTATGCTCCGCTTGCCCATCTGTTTGGGAATGAAAAGTCGTGCTAAGTTTAACCTTAGTGCCAAGCCCTTTTGGAATGACTTCCAAAACTGAAAAGTGAATTGGGTACCATGATAAAAAATAATGGACAAGGGCACTCCATGCAACCTTACCATTTCTCTCAAATACAACTTGGCATAGTCTTTCGCCGAATAGAAAACTTTGACGGGACGGAAATGAGCCGATTTCATCATCCGATCTACTATAACTCAAATAGAGTCATGTTGTCGCCGGGTACAAGGCAAACCAATAATAAAGTCCATATTCAAGTCTTCCCATTTCCAACTAGAAATGCAAATATCTTGGGGTAAACCTGTCGGTTTCTGATGCTCAACCTTTACTTGTTGGCAATTTGGACACTTAGCCACAAATCTTGCAATATCCTTCTACATGCCATTCCACAAATAGACTTCTCGTAAATCACGGTACATCTTGGTGGCTCCCGGGTGAATAGAATACCACGAACTATGGGCTTCTATCAAAATCTGCTCCCTCAAGTCATCAACATTTGGAACACACAATCGACCTTGGTATCTAAGCACACCATCTCCCCCTTGGGAGAAAGCCTTAACTGATTTCTTAAGCACCGCCTCCTTCAATTCTACCAAAATTGGATCAAGACTTTTTTTGGCTTTCACATCCGCCACAAAAGACGATTCAGAACCATTGGTAATCATAACACCGCCTTTGGTATAGTCCACTAGTTGAACACCTAATCGAGCCAATCTACGCACATCTCGAACCAACTCTTTATTTTCTTCTTCAATATGACCAACACTATCTATAGATAATCGACCAAGAGCATCCGCTACCACATTATCTTTATGGGGGTGATAAAGGACACTCATGTCATAATCTTTCAATAACTCAAGCCACCTTCTTTGGTGAAGATTCAAATCCTGTTGATTAAACACATATTGAAAACTCTTGTGGTCGGTAAACACCTCAACATGAACTCCATACAAATAGTGTCTCCAAATCTTTAAAGGAAAACCGACTGCCGCTAACTCAAGGTCGTGAGTAGGATAATACTTCTCATGGAATTTAAGTTTCCTTGAGGCATAGGCAATAACTTTCCCATTTTGCATTAGCATACACCCTAGCCCAATTCTCAAGGCATCATAATAAATAACAAAACCATCCATTCCTTCCGGTAAGGTCAACACCGGAGCAGAAGTAAGTCTATCTTTCAACTCTTGAAAAATTTTCTCACACGCTTTCAACCATATGAATTTAGCCTTCTTTTGAGTCAAAGCCGTCAAACGAGAGGCAATTGAAGAAAATACCTCAACAAATATTCTATAGAACCGGCCAAACCCAAAAAGCTTCTAATATCCGAAGGAGTTAGCGATCTAGGCCAACTCTTGACCGCATCCGTCTTCTTAGGATCTACCTCAATACCCTTGCTTGACACAATATGACCAAGAAAGGCTACTGACCTTAACCAAAATTCAAATTTGATGAACTTTGCAAAAAGTTGTTGGTCCTTAGGGATTTGCGATACGATCCTCGAATGATCAACATGCTCATTCTCACTTCTTGAATAGATCAAAATATCATCGATACACACAATAACAAACATATCAAGGTATTGCCTAAACACCCTATTCATCAAGTCCATAAACACCGCCGGAGCGTTAGTCAATCCAAATGACATTACCAAAATCTCATAGTGACCATACCGAGTTCAGAAAGCCGTCTTCAGAATGTCATTATCTTTCACCCTCAATTGGTGATAACCTGATCGGAGATCAATATTAGAGAAATAACTTGCTCCTTGAAGTTGGTCAAGTAAATCATCTATCCTTGGGAGAGGATACTTGTTCTTGATGGTCACCTTGTTCAACTGTCTATAATCTATACACATACGAAGAGAACCATCCTTCTTTTTAACGAACAAAACTGGAGCACCCCATGGAGAGACACTTGGTCGGATTAAACCCTTATCCAACAAATCCTTTAGTTGTTTTTTCAACTCGTTAAGTTCTGCTGGAGCCATACGGTAAGGAGGAATAGACATAGGTTGCGTATCAAGGAGAATATCAATACCGAAGTCTATTTCCCACTCGGGAGGAATACCGGGTAAGTCATTTGGAAACACTTCTGGAAACTCATTTCCAACGAGGACCGACTCGAGAGAAGGGGTTTCAGAATCTACATCCCTCACCCTTATTAGATGGTAAAAGCAACCCCTAGAAATCATCTTTCTAGCTTTAAGATAAGAAACAAACTAGCCCTTAGGCATAGAATTTCCCCCTTCCATTCTAGGATAGGCTCATTCGAGAACTGAAACTTGACTACACGAGTTCTACAATCAATAGAAGCATAACAAGAGTGCAGCCAATTCATACCCAAGATAACATCAAAGTCTAACATATCAAGCTCTACCAAGTCAACAAGAGTAAGTTTATGGGACAAGGAAACATGAAACGGTTTATAGACCCTCTTAGTCACCACATAATCACAAACAGGAGTAGAGACAGAAAAAGGTTCTAACAACACATCAGGGAGCACATGAAACCTCATAGAGACATATGGCGTCACAAAATACAAGGTAGCACCGGGATCAAGTAAAGCATATACACCAAGTTGGAAAACTTTCAACATACCGGTAACCACATCCGGAGAACTCTCTTGTTCACCTCTAGTCTGAAGAGCATAGAAAGGGTTTTGCTTAGGAGCATTGGAACCCGAACCACAAGGATTAGCTTGCTTTCCCTCTCTTCCTTTAGCCATAAGCATTGAGAAATCCCTCATTTTGTGACCACTTTTACCACAACTAAAGCAAACATATGTGCCAGCTAGGCAATTACCATCGTGCTTCCTTCCAAACTTAGTACAATTAGGCCTAGGCAATGAAGATCCACTACCATTACCTCCTTGAGGTTTAGGGTTAGACTCCCTATCTTAGTTGAACTTTGGAGGAGAATTGGAGGAACCTTGACCGGAAAACCTTTGTCAAAATCTTGGACCACCTTATCCATCGGACCTTGTGTTAGAGAAATTACCATCACCAGTCTTAGCCTTTTTTGCCTCTTTAGACTTTTCCTTGAGTTTTTCCTCCTCAATTTGTTGTGCATGTACCATGAGACGAGAGATATCCATATCATGAATGAGCATTGTGGTTCAGCACTCCTTAACCACTATTTCGGACACACCCGATACTTCTCCCAATCAAGCGGACCCGCATCTTCCGGTCTCTCTTCTTTCCATTGGTTATACCATATTTTAGCCACACATTTCAATTGGGAAGTGGCCAACTCCACCTTTTCCACCGGCATAACTCCCATGATCATCAACACCTTATAGACCTCATTGATAAACTCTTGAGGATCTTCCTCAACTTTAGAACCAAGAAACTCCGGAGGATTCATCCTTGTGAAGTCCCTCACTCTTGAAGCCGCCAAATTCACATTTGAGCTTGCGGGAACCACAACCTCCCTATTGGCATGGGTCATCACCGCTTGAGCCAACACTTGAAAAGTAGCCTTAAACTCTGCATTAGAAACATGCTCGGCCAAAGGATCGATCGAAACTTGAGGTGCTTGGGGAAGAGGGTCTTGTTCCGCATTCTCCCTCGCATTCCTTCTAGCATAAGCTCTTCGGGTAGCCATATCCTGAAGAACATAGGATAAGGATTAGGAGAGAGACTTTATAGAGTTAAACTCTATCGCACGACTTAAGAGTAATGAAAGAAGTGGAGTTTCCTAATCATCTTGTAGCCTCTCATAGATAAAAGTGTCGCGCTTCACAGTCATGAACAATTCTCTACTAGACGTGGCATATAAGACATCTTAGGACCATTCTAAACCTTGTGCTCTGATTACCAAGTTTGTCACGACCCAAGGGTACCCCCTAGATGTAGCATGGCGTATAGAACCCCAAAGGACTCCACACAATCCACTTAGCTCTCATAACATAAGAAATATAACAATTAGAGTAAAACAATAGTCCAAGTCCAAAACATTTTTTAAAATAAAAAGCGGAAGTCTAAACTCTTGTCTCAACATAGCCATATAATACAATAGAATGAAATTGGGCCTAGCCCATACATCATGTCCAAAAGAGAAATACAATAAAGAAACTAAAATAATAATTTCATCCTCGAAGCATGAGGACTTACCAAAACTCGGGAAATCTCATACTCAACTACTAGCCACGAGACTCGGAAACCTGTCTGTCGGAGCCTACATTTGGGGAAAATGTAGGCAAGAGTATGTGTTATTACTAAAAAATATACCATGTATGATAGCAATGCATAAAACATTTAAATCATGCTAAATGGGACATTTCATTTCATGACATACAATTGACCAAGCTAAAACATAATATGAAAGAGTTATAAAACATAAGTCATAATTCATGGTCAATGCAAGCTAAGTTCTTCTTTAAAAGCTTTGAACTCATATGTGATACTCCTTGAGTAACCTTAGTTCATTATTACTTGTGGGGAAATAGCCTTAACCGACATTGAGACCATGTTAGCTATAATGTGGAATTCGATGTCTACCCCACACCGAAAAGAGGTGTCCTACTTGCCTAAGGTAGAACCATGGACATCTAGCTTAAGTGGATCCACTAGGTAATCAACCTATGTGGGCACATAGTTATGGGATAAGGAGATTGCTACTAGAAACCCGGCCTCTACTAATAGGGGAGCTTCCATCTCATTAGATTACTTTAGAAACTCGACCTCTACTAAGGGTACAGCTTCCATCTCACAATCAATATACACTCGGTGCTATGCCTAAATTCTCATGGAATATTCATTTCTTACATCACTTAATTACTCATGAAAAAGTGCCCTTGGCCTACCAATTCAAGGTAGTTTCATAAAGATAGCTCCTAGTCTTTGATTCACTTAGGTGAGAAAGATTTTCAACCTAAGAATCTTTCCTATGTGAGAAAACCTTACACATCATGCTAGTATATGTTTTAGTGAGAATTGCCTTTCACAACACAACATCATCATTGGTACTTTACTCTCAAAGCACCCTTAAAAGATTTGCATAGATTTCATAAAACAATGCATAACTCCATAATTCGCCTCCTTAAGGTCAAAACCCAATTGCAATCATCAACTCTTAGAAAACATGGGTTATATATGTATTTCATCATAAATTCATGTAAACCTAGTAATACATGCTTAATTTCATAAAACTCTTCCTTGAAGATCACAATCCCACAACATGTAGTTCATAACTTGAAAACATAGGGATCACATGGGTTCATGGGGGAATTCATCATAAAAGCATTGTAATTCATCAATTCATGCATAGAAGATCATAATTATAGCATTTAAATCAATAATGATAAGAACCCATGCTAATTGAAGAAAACCCTAACTCAATTGGGGAATTCTACAATTTGAAATAGAGGAATTTGGGAACTCCGTGGATGAAAGGGATCCATGGATGAAAACTATCATACTTTGAGTCCAATTGCTAGCCTTCAATGGAGGAATTGTAACCTTAGCTTGAAACCCTAGGTTGAATCTTCTTCTGCTTCTCCAAGTTTCTAGAGATAGAATATTTGGAGAGGAAATTGGTTTTCTTTTGAAAATTTGGAAGAATGAAATAAATAGGGTGAATTTGGGGGTTAAAAAGGATTATATATAGGTTCTAAATATAGGAAAAACGACATAGTATAGGAATTAATTAATTAGGAAAAGATCCAACTAACCCTGAAAATAACTGACAACTGACCATCAATGGATCCAGTCGACGGACTGTGGTCTGACCCACGACACGTCCTGGTGGACCGTGTTTGGTCATCAAAAACCACATTTTGGCCAGTGAACCACAGACCCTGACCACGGACCGTGGTCTGACCTACGGTCCGTAGGTTGAGTCGTGGTCGTGGACCTCGATTCTCCTTGTAGTGTGGCCAGCCCACGGACCCTCCTAAGGTCTGTGGTTCAGTTCACCGGCCGTGGTTGGCCTCCGTGGCGGGCACCTGCAACTTCCCAAAATTTGGTTCATTTCCCTTTTTCGGATATGGGGTGTTACAGGGTTAGATATGGATTTCATCATAAATTCATATAAATCTAGCAATACACGTTTAATTTCATAAAACTGTTCCTTTAAGATAAAAATCCCACATCATATGATTCATAACTTGAAAACATAGGGAATATATGGGTTCATGGGGTAAATCATCATAAAATCGTAGTATTTCATCAATTCATGAATAAGAGATCATAATTCAGTCATTTAAATCAATAATGAAAAGAACCCATGACAATTGAAGAAAACCCTAACTCAATTGGGAAATTCTAACTTTGAAATAGAGGAATTTGGGAACTCCATAAATGGAAGGAATCCATTGATGAAAACTATCATACCTTGAATCCAAATGCTAATCTTCAATCGAGGAATTGAGAGTTGACTTGAAACCCTAGGTTGAATCCTTCTTCTTCTTCTTCAAGTTTCTGGACAGAGAAATATTTTGGAGAGGAGAATTGATCTTCTTTTGTGATTTTGGAAGAATGACTTGAATTGGCTAATTTGGGGGTTGAAAGCACTTATATGGGGGTCTTAATGAGGGGTAAAATGACGTAGTATAGGAACTAATTAATTAGGAAAAGATCCAACTGACCCTAAACTTAACTGCCAGCTGCCCACCAACATACCACTGACGACGGGCCGTGGTCAGGACGACGGGCCGTGGTCAGGGAGACGGACCGTCCTGGACGTCCGTCGTTCGTGGTCAGTAGCATGATCTTGGGAAAGTGAACCACGAACCGTGGTCCGACCTACGGTCCGTTGGCCAGGCCGTGGTCCTGAGCCTCTGCAGACTTGGCAGGGTGGCCAATCCACGGACCACACTACGGTCCGTGGTCCTATCCACGGGCCGTTGTTGGCCCCTGTGGCTTGCACTTGCAACTTCCCAAAATTTGTTTCATTTCCCTTTTTCGGATACGGGGTGTTACAACGCCAGACCCTGATAATATAGGCACAAGTATGCATTCATACATGAAATGTACTAAATATGGAGAAATTCATAAAAACGTAAACATTATCGTTTGAGGAATTTAAACATGATATGCATGACCATGATAAAACATGAGTTAGAACCTTTAAAGAATCACAAGTCATCAAACAAGGTCAATGCATACATAAAATTATTTGAATACTTTCATAAAACCTTTTGAAGATTGACATAGTTCATTTTGCAGGGTATTAACATTAATCGACAATAGACCATGTGAGCTATAACATGGAATTTGATGTAACTCCCATATTGAGAACGGAGACTCTACTTTCCAAGGTAGAACTCTGTATCATATCACAAAGGCTATGTGGATCCACTGGCTAGGTCATTTAAGATAATTTTATGAGGGCACGTAGTTTGAACTAGAGGTTTCTACTAGAGACTACCCTATTTGAGCCTCCACCTCAAACTTCTCTCAGTGCTAAGTTAAAACCCAGGGAAATTTTGTCATAATCATATTCATATCATCATACTTGAAAAGTCTCAATTTAAACTACCAATCCAATCATTAGGCATCATAGCGTAGCTCCTTTAAATCATGATTCCTATATGTTTAAGAAAACCTTTCACAACCATGATTTTATAATTTGTGAGAAAATTCATAATTCACTGAAACTTATCTCAAAAGAATCCTTAGTTCATAAAATATTATTTCCATAAGACATGCATAGCTTTCATAAATCATATTCATAAGTTCATAAGCTTTCTTCATAAATTCATCATTATAATCAAGTAAAACAAAAACTCCTTCTGAAATCAATTAAAAACCATGTAATTGAATCAAATCATATATAATAAAATTAAAATCAAACAATTGAATCACAATAAATAGGACCCATGGAGATTTGCATGAAACCCTAATCAAATTGGGTGAAATTGAATTTAGAGATTGAGATTCTTTTGAGACCCAGTTGATGAATGAAATCCATTGGTGAATTCCCACGTACCTTGATAATCAAATAACTAAAAGTAATGGTGATTGAAGATCTTGAAGCTTTAAATCCTAGGTTTCTTCCTTAAACTTGAGAGAGAATTGGAGAGGATGAACTTGGATAGGAATTGGGGATTTGAGAGAATGAGAGGGTTTGGGCATATTTACGAATTGAAAATCAGTTATGGGGGTAGTTATAGGTCAGAAAATGACATAGTATAGGGTTAATTATGTAGGAAAAAACAAAAATACCCTTCATTAAAACTACTGAGAGTGACCTATGGTTCCGACCTACGATCCGTAGGACATTCTACGACCTGTACATGTCAATCGTAGAGTCACTTACTGGGGCGGAAAATCCTTTCAATTTCCATGAGAGCTAAATCGTAGAACCCTAGTTCAAGCAATAAATTTCACTAAGTCTGGAACCTTTCTTCTGAACCCATCTATGAACTATATAACCAACTACGTCCTGTCGTGTCTACTCGTAGGTTCCACATCAGAGACTCAACATTTCCAAAAACTCAACCCAACACTGACTTCCTTTCTACGACCCATAGGACATCCTATGATCGTAGATTGGACTCGTAGATCACATTACCCGTGCCAAACTGAACTTTTCCTTATGAGTCAAACTTTCCAATTTTTTCTATGTGTTACAATAAATCCCGCTTGGAACATTCATCCTCAAATGAGACTCAAGGTAGTATTTTAGAGTAGGAGAGAAACTAATTGCCCCAAGATGAATACAAATCTCATCATAATGCACATAAATAAGGAGAAATTACTCCAAGCTAAATCATAACATAAAAATCATGCTTTTCATGAACATGGATGCATATGGAAATGTGAGAATGACTTAAACGCATGAATCCGAAAGAATGAACCATAAGGAACTAGTACCTCAAGCTAGAATAGGATCGGAGGGAAAGAGATGAGGATACTTGAATATCGTATCATCTTCGGCCTCCCAAGTAGAACCCTCAACTAATTGATTCCTCCATAGAACTTTCACGGAAGCAATTTCATTATTTCTCAACTTCCGAACTTATCGGTCTAAAATCTCAATTGAAACCTCTTAATATGAAAAACTTTCTTTGACTCCTAAACTTTCTAAAGGTACTACAAATGCCATAATTCCAACATACTTTTTAAATAAAGAGACATGGAATACCAGATGTACTAATGCTAATTCATTAGGTAGCTCTAATCCATAAACAACTGTCACGACCTAAAGTACACCCTAGATGTGACATGGAATGTAAGACCCCAAGAGACCCTACAAGAGCCACTTGACATTCATTCAACACAATAGAATTGATAAACAAAGAGAATAGGTAAACTAGTCTTATATCATGAAAGAATAATTTGAACATAAGTGTGCAAACATAACTAAGTCTTGAAAAACCATTCTAAACATCAATAGAGTGGTTGAGACGTAACCCATGCACCACATTTAAAGTATAAAAGGGAAATCATAAAAGCAACAAAAGGCTTCGTGGCCTTACCTTCGGAGTATGAGGACTCACCAATCCAAAAGCACAAGAGTGATCCAATCTAGCCACGAGGGGGAGGAGAGAGTGTGTAGGACCCTACAATATGAAACAATATAGGCACAAGTATGCATTAGCACATGGAATATACTAAGTATGGGGAAATGCTTGAAAATATATTATCATTTGGGAACTTTAAATATGACATGCATGACCAATCTAAAACATGAGTAAACACATTTAGAGAATCATACGTTATTAAAAAAATTCAATGCATACTTAAAACATAATGAAAGATTTCATAAAAACCTTTGAAGGTAACTTTGTTCTTTTTGTAAGATGTTAACCATTAATCGACATAGACCATGTGAGTTATAACATTGAATCCAGTGTCTTATTCCCACACCAAAAAGAGATGTCCTACTTTCCAAGGTAAATACCATAACTTCTAGCTAAGGTGGATCAACTAGCTTAGTCAGTTAAGACAATCCTACGGAGGCATGTTGTTAGGAACAAGAAGATTGCTTCTAGAGACCCGACCTGTACTAATGGGAGATCCTCTATCTGAAAGTCCTCTGGGTGCTGAGTAAAATACCAATGGAATTAGTCATAAACATATTCATATCATCATACTTGAAAATACACAATTAAACTTTCAATCCAATCATAAAGTCATTATAGAGTAGCTCCTTTAAATCAAGATCTGTACAAATGTACGAAAACCTTTCACAACCATGATTTTATAATATGTGAGAAAATCTTTCACAATTCATTGATACTTATCACAAAAGCATCCTTAGTTCATAAAACATCATTTTCATAAGACATGCATAGCTTTCATAAATTTTACTTCATTAGTTCATAAGCTTTCTTCATAAAACATCATCATCATAAAGTAAAAGGCATGGGTCCATATGAAATCAATTGAAAACCATGTAATTGAATCAAATTATGCATAATAATATTGAAATCAAACATTTGAATCGTAATAAATAGGACACATAGAGATTTGCATGAAACCCTAGATAATTGGGTAAAATTGAATTGGATATTGAGATTTTTTTGGGACCCAATAGATGAATGGAATCCATTGATGAATTCCTACATACCTTGATGATCAAAGCCTAGTAAAGCAAGAAGAAAAAGGAGACTTGAAGCTTGAAAACTACCTTTCTTCCTTGAACTTGAGAGAGAGTTTCAAGAGGATGAACTTGGATGGGAATTGGGGACTTGAGAGAATGAGAGGGATTGGGTGTTATAGGACTCAAAAATAGGGTCAAAACGACATAGTATATGCATTAATTAGATAGGAAAAGACCTAAATACCCTTAAGAAATAGATGTGGGATGTCCTACGGGTTGGACCAATGGTCCATAACACTTTCTATGCCACGTAGTGGTCAACCGTAGATCCAAATTTTCAGAAACCCAAAATTCAATCAACTTCCTAACGATACCTTTCTACAATTCGTTTTTCAGTCTATTGTCCGTTGACCCCTTCCGTAGAACACAAGTTAATGTCCAAAATTTCACTAAGTGTAGAACTATGCTATGGAACCCATCTACGACTCGTAGAACCAACTATGACTTTTCATTCCTTTATGTAGGTCTGAGGTTTCAAATCAATTCTCTAAATCCATTCTAAGAGTGCGTTTTCTTGCTCGTCTAACCTCCTACGGTTCTTCCTATCAAATTGTAGGTTAACTTACTGGGACTTAAATTTCCAAAACTCAATCATGATCCTACGACTTCCTTTCTACGACTTGTAAGACTTCCTACGGTTCGTAGATAGGACATATAGTTCCTGCACATATGCCAAAATCTGAAGTTTCCCGGTCCATCCACCTATCCAATTACTAAGGTGTTACAACATCTTCCGCTTGGGAACATTCGTCCTTGAATGGGAATCAAGCTAGAATGAATAAAGCAGAAGAGAAACTAACAACCCAACTTGAATGCAAATCTCATCATAATATAAATATAGAAGGAGAAATCACTTCAAGCTAAATCATAACAAAAAATCAAGTTTTTTTTTATCATGAGTGCATATGGAAACACGAGAATGACTAAAACGCATGAATACATAAGAATGAACAATAATGAGATAATACCTCTAGCTAAAGTAGGAGCGGAGGGAAAGAGATGAGGATACTTGGACATCATATTTGCTTTTGCTTCCCAAGTAGCACCCTCAACTTGTTGATTCTTCCAAAGAGCTTTCACGGAAGAAACTTCTTTATTATTCAACTTCCGAACTTGTCGATCTAAAATCTCAACCAGAATCTCTTCATATGAAAGACTTTTTTTAACTTCCAAACATTCCAAAGGCACTATAGGTGTCGGATCTCCAACACACTTTTTCAACAAAGAGACATGGAGTACCAAATGTACCGATGCTAAATCATTAGGCAACTCTAGTTAATATGAAACCTTGACAATACGCCTCAAAATCTTCCAAACCTCATCACACCCTTCATAGTTAAAATTTTCAAGTAAACCTAATCATCAACATCAAATTCAAGCTCTCTTCTTCTAACATCAACATAAGACTTTTGTCGACTTTGAGCCATTTCCAACCTCTCACGAGTAAGTTGAACCTTTTACATAGCCTCATGCACCAACTTGGGCCCTATAAAAGTGACCTTAACAAATTCAAACCAACCAATAAGAGACCTACACCTCCTACCAAAGAGATCCTCAAATAGATCCATCCCAATACTAGAATAATAACTATTATTATAAACAAACTCGATCAAAGGAAAATGATCATCCTAGTTATCCATGAAATTGATAACACAAGATCTCAACATATCTTCCAAAGTCTGAACAGTATGCTCGACTTGTCCATCGATCTGCAGAAGAAAAGTTGTACTAAGTGAAATCCATGCAACCTCACTATTTCTTAAATATAAAGCTTGGGGTACTCCTCAGCCAAAAATGAAGTTTTACGGGAAGAAAGTGAACTTATTTTGTAATTTGGTCCATAATGACCCAAATCGAATGAAACTAACGGTGAGTACAAGTTAAACCCATAATGAAGTCCATATTAAAATCTTCCCACTACCAAGTCGGAATACTAAGGTCTTGAGCCAAACCATCCGATTTTTTATGCTCAACTTTATATTGATAATTTGGACACGTAGCTAATAAATTCCGCAATATCCTTCTTCATCCTATTCCACCAATAGACCTCCCGCAAATTACAGTACATCTCGGTGTCTCCCCGGTTAATGGAATAATGAGAACTATGAGCTTCTATCAAAATCTAATATCTCAATTCATCAACATTTGAGACACATAATCGACCTTGATATCTAAAGACCCCTATATAAGTGTTTTCAACCCCCAAATTAGCCAATTCAACTCATTCTTCCAAAATCACAAAAGAAGATCAATTCTCCTCTCCAAAATATTTCTCTCTCTAGAAACTTGAAGAAAAAGAAGGATTCAACCTAGGGTTTCAAGTCAACTCTCAATTCCTCCATTGAAGATTAACATTTAGCTTCAAGGTATGATAATTTTCATCCATGGATTCCTTCCATTCATGGAGTTCTCAAATTTCTCTATTTCAAAGTTAAAATTTTCCAATTGAGTTAGGGTTTTCTTCAATTATCATGGGTTCTTTTCGTTATTGATTTAAATGATTGAATTGTGATATCTTATGCATGAATTGATGAAATACTATGTTTTTATGATGATTTCCCCCATGAACCCATGTAATCCCTATGTTTTCAAGTTATATATCATATAATGTGGGATTTTGATCTTAAAGGAAGAGTTTTATGAAATTAAGCATGTATTGCTAGCTTTTCATGAATTTATAATGAAATCCATATCTAACCCTCATTTTATAAGTGTTGATGATTGAAAGTGTGTTTTGATCTTGAAAGGTAAATTGTGGATATATGCATTTTCTTATGGAATCTATGCAAATGTTTTAAGGATACTTTAAGAGTAAAGTATCAATTATGATGATCATGATGTGTTATTGAAAGGATATTCTCATAAATACATAAGACTAAGATGTGAAAGGTTTTCTCACATAATAAGGATTCTAAGGTTGAAATGTGTTCTCACCTAATTGAATCAATGATTAAGAGCTATCCTAATGAACCTAGCTTGGATTGGTTATTGAAAGTTACCTTTCCATGGATGATGACTTAGCTTGGATTGGCAAGATGACGTGCCCTCCCATGGATAATAAGAATAAGAAGAAATGACTATTCCATGGGATTTATACTTAACACCGAGAGGATATTGAGATAGAAGCTCTCCCGTGAGCAGAGGCCGGGTTTCTAGAAGCAATCTCCTTATCCCTTACCTATGTTCCCCCATAGGATGATTGTCTAGATAGACATTAGCTAGTGGATCCACTTTAGCTCAGATTTATGGTCCTTACCTTGGTAAGTAGGACAACCCTTTTCGGTGTTGGAGACACCAGGGGATCTTGTTATAGCTCACATGGTCTCTATGTCGGTTAAGGCTAATTCCCACATTAATAATGAACTAAGGTTACTTCAAGAAGTATCGCATATGTTTTCAAAGGCTTTAAACGATGTTAGCTTGCATTGACCATGGTTTTATGACTTATGTTTTCTAACTCTTTTATATCATGTTTTAGCTTGGTCAATTGCATGTCATGAAATGAAATGTCCTCCGTTTGCATGTTTTAAATGTTTTATGCATAGCTATCATACTTAGTATATTGTTTTGTACTAACGCATACTTTTTCCTACATTTCCCCAAATGCAGGGTCCAATAGTCATGGTCATCAGTTTCGTGGCTAGTGGTTGATTTTTGAGATTCGCGAGCTTGGTTAGTCCTCATGCTTCGAGGATGGAGTTTTAATGTTTTCAGCTTCTTTCATGTATTTTTATTTTTGACATGATGTATGGGCTAGGCCCAATTTCATTCTATTGTACTAGATGGTTATTGAGACAGGTGTTTTAGACTTCTGCTTTTATTTTATAAAAACTATTGGACTTGGACTATTATTTTACTCTTATTGTTCTATATCTTATGTTATGAAAGCTAAGTGGCTTGTATGGGGTCCTTCAGGGTTTTATACGCCATGTTACATCTAGGGGTACCCCTGGGACGTGACAGGCGTATCTCCTTCCGCTCGTGGATAGCTCGAATTGTTACTCCATTGCTTTGGATTGGTGAAATCCTAATACTTCGAGGGCAAGACCATGAAAACCTTTATTTCTTTCATCATTTTCCTTTGAGACTTGTATGTGGTGTATATGTTACGTCCCAACAACTCTTATAATTTTTTAGAATGGCTTGTCAATACACAGTTATGCTTCCGCGTTTATGCTCAAAACTTTATTTTATGATATGAGACATCTTACTTAAATTTCTTGTACTTTATATTATATTGTGGTATATGAATATCACGTGGCTTATGTAGGGCCGCTCGAGGTCTTATACCTCATGTCACGTTTAGGGTATACTTTGGTTCATAACATCCCTCCTATAGCAAGTCACCCTTCTATTGAGAGTTTGCAGAACAACTCTCAGATGAGTCGCATGCTCCTCCTCACTCCGAGAATAAATGAGGATATCATCAATAAAGATGATGATGAACAAGTCCAAATACTGTTTGAACACTTTTCAGTAAGTCCATGAAAGCTGCAGGAGCATTTGTTAGCCCAAAAGACATAATTACAAATTCAT
>JAJONR010006801.1:0-25201 GCA_029582245.1 Solanum etuberosum | reverse complement strand
AATTATAATTGAACGGAGGAGCCGAAAACATAACTTTTCCTGGTTGCTATCTTTAATTTCTCCTATTCACCAAGCTGTACTGAACCCGATCGACTTGCTTGTTTTTTGAAATTATTGCATACTGAAAAAGGATAAAAATATCCTTGAATTATCTGAAAAGACTTAAATATATCCCTCATTCATTTTCTTGATTAAAAAATACCCTTTAATCCACCTTTTAAATCCATTTCTGCTTCTAAAACACTATACAAACAAATCCAAAGAGTTGTAATGAATGTTTTTGCCTGAATTGGAAGATATAGTTTTGGGTGGTGGTAGAAATTTGTATAAATTTTATCATCCTAATTAGAAATTTTCATTTTGCTGGAAAAAAATTAATGAACCTGTTCTTTGAATTGGGTCGAGAAAGATTTGATGGGTCGAAAATTATTTTTTTATCCAATAAGAAGATGTCATCTAATAAAAAAATAAGAATAACAATAATTTAAAAATGAATTGTAAGATTGAGGGGTATTTTTAACCAAATAAATGAATAAAGGGTGTGTTTAAATCTTTTCAAATAGTCTAGAGGTATTTTTTACCTTTTTCCTATTGCATATATAGCTTTAGGGTATAGCAATTTTAGTCCCTGTGTTTTATAATTCGATTAATCATAATTAATCTACGATTAATATAAATGTTCAATTTTGATTCTTCACACTAACGAAAGTTAAAAATTTAACGAAAACGTTAATTTGAAAATATAGAAAATTTAAAGAAAAATCAAAGTAAAAATTAATTAATTAAAAAGGCTAATCTCGATTAACAAACACGATTCGCTATGTTTTATGGCTTTTCTTGTTCATATATATATGTTATTTTAAGTACTTTCTGCTAATTCTTATATGTAAATAAAAGAATTCTTAGAAGGATTGAATTTTGATAAGAATTTAATTTTCATTAGTTTGAGGATTAAAATCCCACATTTATATAAATTGGAGACTAATATACAAGGATGAAAATCGAAATAAACCAATAATACAAAGATCGAATCAGGTTAACAAATTGTGTCGAAAATAATGTTATCAGATTATTGTTATTGAGTTATTAGGTTAACGGTTTTTTAATAATTTTATAAAAAAAACTATTGGGTTATCAATTCGATTTCGGTATTTAGTATTGGGTTACCCAATAACCCATTAAAACGATAGTAATTTACTACTTTACCCTTCATAAATATTAAATATTAATAATTTAACATAGCTAAACACTATATCAGTACTCTACACTACAGTCTTCACACTTGACACTTCACACAAAAAATTTCATATTATGTATTGGTTGTAACATGTAGTTGTAGCCTTCGTACTATATATGTTCTTATTGATGCAGTTTTCTCATTATATTTCGTGTTTCACTATATCAAAGCATTTACAACTGATTTACTTGTTTCACTGTATCGCGTCAAATTATTAGAGATATGAGAAGTCATATATTTATTTTATGAGCATTTTTTTCATTGAGTAAGTCGAAAATCAATAACCGAGCCAAACTGAATCGAAATTGATATCTACCAAACCGATAAATGGACGTTATATTTGGTTTGGTTGGTTTTATAATTTAAAACTGATTAAATTAGTTTGGTTTTAATTTTGACCAATAACCGATCGAAACTGACCCGTAAACACCCCTGCTTACGTGAATAACGTCATATACGATATAACTACTCCCTCTTTTCACTTTTATGTGGCAATTTTCGGATTTCGAGATTCAAACAAATCTATCTTTGATCGTAAATTTTTCATAGATCTTTTAAACATTTTTAAATTATCAATTATTGTGAATTATAGTACATTTTACGTAATTTACAAATATATAAATTTTATTTCAAAAAAATTGAAGATTCCATGCGCAAATTCCTGATCAAACCTAAACTGTTTGACTCTCGAAAAATGAAAAGTGTCACATAAACTGAGACATAAGGAGTACTTATTTACCACGGGAAAGAAACCAAGTAATCAATTAAGAAAATGTAACCTTTTCATTCGTATTAAATACACCCATAATAGTAAAATATCTCGTATTGTATTTTTGTTGGAAGCACCATATCATATAGACCTATCCACCACGTGAGTGGCGTGGATATTTTTCATTAGAAGCAAAATATTTATGTATTGAAACAATTATAAATGGGTAAATAAGAAGCAGCCAAATTTTCCTTCTTATCCTCTGCTCTATTTGCAGGGCCAATAATGATGTGCAAACGGGACCATTACGGATTATCAATAAGTAAAACGTGCCAATGAAGTAGTATATTTATATATTGAAAATTGTATATCCATTCAATTTCGCATATTTTAAAAAATATATTTGATTTTTTTTGCATAATTAGTTGATAAATTTAGATTAATTGATAAGAGTAGTCAAGTATTAAACAGTAAAAATGTTTTTGTGCTAAAATATTAGTTACAAATACACTCACTTAATTCCACATAGTTTAAAGGTGTGTATATATATATATATATATATTTGGAAATAAATACTTTCAAAAAATATTCGTTAGTCGCCTCGTTAAATTTATTAAAGTGGTGAGACTTGTAACATGCAAAACTTATAGAGATTGATGATCACTACGCCAAAAATTATTTTTAATTGACAGTTAACTAATGACAATAGTTTGATTGTCGGTAAATATGTACTACTTTTTATAAATATCTCTAAGAGTTATGGTCGTTTGAAGTTGACCCAAAACTCATAACTTAAGCATAACTAGCAAAATTTCAGATTTTGCTATTTCCAATTTAGTTCTTTTTGGAACTCAAGGTTTTACATATAATGAACTTAACACTTAGGAAAAATTTAAATTCTTTGGTAAAATCTTACTCACAACAAATGATGGTTCGAGTCTTAGCTCAAATTTTTTTTGGGGTGTTACAATATCTCCCTCTTGGGATCATTCGTCCTCGAATGACGACTGGACTGGGTATGGATTGGGGTTACTCTTACTAAGGTCCGAGTCTAATGGTACGCTCTCACTATATTCAAGCTTAACCAAATCTTTAGGTTCGGGTTCTATACCTCTCTATAGGGAATCTCATCCCAAGACTATTACTCTATACCACCACATTGGGCTCATATCAAGAACCACCTACTCTGCACTAAAGAAAGGTGCATCTGTATTCACTTTCATTCAGAACAAACAACGACTGAGCTACCGCGGAAGCTTGTGTGAACAAGCACCGAACGGTGTGAACAAAGACCGGCCGACTTCTTTCTGGTGTGCGTTAGTGAAGCTAATAGTTCGGATGTGCATACGTTTTCTTGCTCCGTTTCCTTGGTACCCGAACAGGAGAACTATCCACAAGACCGCTTCATGCTCCAAACTCGAGAAGAAGCTTTCGAAGGACTTCAGAATACTTTCTTCTTTTTCTTTTTCTATGGACGGCATAAATCTTATCTTCCAGCCCAAAGGAGGATAATCTCTTTTGGCAGCTCAATCCTCACGGTAATAATTATGCCAATTCTGCCTAAAAATCTCTTGGGGTGATCAAGGGGGCTCCCTTTTTCAGTAGATGAGATTAGGATTAAAGGTATTATCTCAACGCCTCTTTTCTCTGGCTTGCACTTTCAAATCTCATTTTGGCCTGCAGTAATGTAATCGGGATTTCATCTCCTAAATTTTTTTTCTATTAAAGCAAGAGGTGGAAAGTTTTGTTAGAAATTCTGCCTTATTCCATGAGATCTAGAAGCACTTTTGCAACTTTCTCTCTTCCCTAGCGCTTTTTGAGGTCTTCGAGCCTTGGCATTTCGAATCCCGTTGAATGGTTGTGGTTCCGGGACTCAAGCCTGGAGTCTCCAGGTGAGACATTCGGTTCACGAACCAGAAACCTATCTCCACAGCAAGCTCTTCAATTTGACCTGGTCCGTCACGCTTTGAACATTGCCACCCGGATCGTTGAGGCCCCATGAAGACGGCTCTACTTCACTGAGAAGACGCGGTACTCATTAGCGAGCGTCTGGTGACCAACGATTCCGGATTCCCCTGCATTTCTGCCATAGTCTACACTTGTCCGTCCAAATGGTTGACCTTGCCATCAAGGTCGATCACTCGATCCTTGAGTGTTTCCTTAACAACAGCCACCGCTGACAGCACTCTACTGCTATCGTCATGTACATGGTACAACAAGAAGAGAATTAGCAGAAATCGAAAGGTTTTTACCCAAAACTCCGCTCTGATACCTTCTAAAGCGAAATAGGCACGTGCATGGGTAGATAGTCTGCCTGAGTCGTGCGGCCCTAGGTAACGCCTAGTTTAGTGTAGCACCTGGGTTCCGCCTTCTCCTTCTCGAGTTTTTCTTTTTATCTCTCTCTGAGTCTCTAGTTCGTTACCATCTACTACCGATCTTCTCCCTCTGCTGCTACTGGAGCTACTGGATATCAACCTAAGAGATACTAGACCGGATGTGAGAGAAAGGGATGCTGCTATTGATGGACTGGTGCTACCTCTGGATCTAATATTTTAGTTATTTCATCTTCTATATTACATAAAAATATTTTTTGATTACTGAATATACTAAAAATTGATTTAACTCTCAAAATATCATACGTGCCACATATATTATTTAAAAAGTACGTTTAAAAGATTATAAAATAACAGCAAAATCATAAAATTAAAATAAATAAAATAATATATATTGGGCCCGGACTTATCCGACTATTTAGTACAATAATATAAGAGAATCTTTCTTTGATATGGAATTATTGTACCTTGTCGAAGGACAATAATAGATGACAAGGTACTAATGGTTATTTCATCCGTCTTCATTTATGCAGGTGAATTTCATGTTTAGTTATTCTAAAATAAAATGTTAGTAGTATTTTTATATTTTTATATTTTTAATTATTTTATTATTATTAATGAGATGCTCAAATTTCCAAAATATTCTTTTACTTCTCAAATTTTCTAAAAACATTTAAACCTTTTAGAAATTCTATACATTGAAACTTCATCCAAGTGTATATAAGATGTTACTTTTTAAGAGAAATAATAACTACTCTAATAACTAAAAAAAAGAATTTACATATAATAAAGTATTTAAATATAAGTTATTAACGTATATAAATATATATGTTTTTTACTAATAGTTGGTGTATCTTATTGATAGTTTATGCTCAGTTTTTATTTATGAATTTTGACAGAGAAATGTTCCCAAAAATGAGAAATGATCTTTTTTTTTTTAATTAAAGGCATGAATTAAAAAAAAACATTTCTTTTTAAAATTTTGTAAAAAATTACTGTCTTATTGTTTAGAGTTTTAGTTTATCTAATTAAATTTTAATATATTTAATTAGTTATAGATATAATTCAACAGGGGGTCTAAGTGTAGAATCTCCATAATTTAGAGGGTGTAAATATTTGGTTCTAAAAAATATAATGTCTATCTGTAACTATAGGGTCCGTTTGGACATGAAGTTGAAATGTGAAAATTATTAAAATGTTCTCAACTTGAGTGGCGTGGATATTTTTCATTAGAAGCAAAATATTAATGTCTTGAAACAATTATAAATGGATAAATCTGATTTTATGTGGGTAAATAAGAAGCAGCCAAATTTTCCTTCTTATCCTCTGCTCTATTTGCAGGGCCAATAATGATGTGCAAACGGGACCATTACGGATTATCAATAAGTAAAACGTGCCAATGAAGTAGTATATTTATATATTGAAAATTGTATATCCATTCAATTTCGCATATTTTAAAAAAATATATTTGATTTTTTTGCATAATTAGTTGTTAAATTTAGATTAATTGATAAGAGTAGTCAAGTATTAAACAGTAAAAATGTTTTTTTGTGCTAAAATATTAGTTACAAACACACTCACTTAATTCCACATTGTTTAAAGGTGTGTATATATATGGAAATAAATACTTAAAGTGGTGAGCAAAAGTAACATAGACTTAACCTCAAGAAAGTTGTATGTTACCTTTCAAAAAATATTCGTTAGTCGCCTCGTTGAATTTATTAAAGTTGTGAGACTTGTAACATGCAAAACTTATAGAGATTGATGATCACTACGCCAAAAAATATTTTTAATTGACAGTTAACTAATGACAATAATTTGATTGTCGGTAAATATGTACTACTCTTTATAAATATCTCTAAAGTCTATAACGACATTGGTGTAGTCGACTAGAGGGCTAAGGAGGCCGAAGTTGATGAATCCTTATTGTTTCTTCTTCTTGATTATGAAGCATGGTAGCTCTCATCGATCAGTTTTTATTTTATGTATCTCAGATACATACAAATCACAGTAGATATATAAGGAATTGAGGATGACTTCACTCTATAAAATAGAAGGCTTTATTAGTATAAACAAGTCACAACTCATATACACAACTGAAACATGACCAAGTGTTTATTATTCGTCTTATCTCTTTGTTTACTTGCCTTTGTTGCGTTATCATCAAGTTCCCCTTGCCAAAATGCTCGTAATTCTAATAGGCAAGTATTTGACACATTGGGTAGAGGAATTAATCCTCGTTCAAATTATCGTATTGCTTCGTCTCTTGGAGGTGCCCTAAGTGGTCATGTATACCTAGGTCCCATCCCAAATTCAGGTGCCCCTTGTCCAGACGGTGTGTTCAAGTACAACTCCGATGGACAAAGAGGTACACCCCTTAGATTTATTGAACATGCTTGTAGAGGACAACCACCTCGCATCTATGAAAACCAAGACATTAACATCCAGTTCGTTGGTTCGAGGAATTGTGATAATTATATAAATTGGAAAGTGGGAGAGTACAATGCAACACTAGAAGCAAGTTTGTTTGGAACAAATGGAGGAACCATAGGAAGAGCAGATAGTAGTTGGTTTAAAATAGTAAGAGCAGAAAGAGGTTACCATTTGTTGAATTGTCCTGGTCCTTTTGTTTGTCCAAATTGTGCTCTTAATCAATGTCGAGTAGTGTGGGTTGTTGTGTTAGATGGAAGGAGGCGTTTGGCTCTCGCCACAAGACAAACACCTTCTCAACAGCTCCGTTTCCCTCTTAGTGTCTTCTTCGTGCGCGCATAAAGCACCTACTATGTATAATTATCTTTCTAAATAAAACTCTTTTTATCATGCCAATATATATTATGTTCTTTACTTCTGTAATTCATGATTATTTCCAGTTTTTTCGCCTTGGAGGAATATTTATTTTAAGCATATTGAACAGAGGAAGTAGATATATCATATATGACCGACAGTCGGTTATTCGTCAAAATTAAAATCAAATCAATATAATCGATTTTAATTTATAAAACCAACCAACATTCATTTATCAATTTCGGTTATTCAGTTATTAAAAAAAAAAAAAAATTGAAAAAAAAAGAAAAGATTCATTCAAAAGAGGGACTTCTTTCCTTCTGGAATTCATGATTATTTGGAGTTTTTGCGCGCGTTTCTTTCCGGTGGTAAATAAGTACTCCCTCTGTCTCACGGTTTAAGTTTGATCAGGAATTTACGGATGGAATCTTCAATTTTTTTGAAATGAAATTTATATATTTGTAAATTACGTAAAAAGTACTATAATTCACAATAATTGATAATTCAAAATGTTTAAAAGATCTATGAAAAATTTACGATCAAAGATAGATTTGTTTGAATCTTGAAATCCGAAAAGTGTCACATAAAAGTGAAAAGAGGGAGCAGTTATATCGTATATGACCTTATTCACGTAAGCAGGGGTGTTTACGGGTCAGTTTCGATCGGTTATTGATCAAAATTAAAACCAAACTAATTTAATCAGTTTTAAATTATAAAACCAACCAAACCAAATATAACATCCATTTATCGGTTTGGTTGATATCAATTTCGGTTCAGTTTGGCTCGGTTATTCAGTAGTTAAAAAAAATTCATTCAAAATGAAAAATATAATTAGAACGACTAACATTACAAAACTTTCGATCATTGAATTTACCGTGAAATAAAGTTTCAAAATTCACCATTTTGGTCTAGAAGGAAGAAGAGATAGTGACATTCCTAGTCCCACAAAAAAAATATCATAAGACTCTTATACTGTTATACATCTGGTATTGGACGTTTTTACTTTCATAAATAAATTTTGATGAAAACATATATAAGATATTTAAAATTATCTATATAAATAATATATTATGCATGTATAATAATAAAACATATGTATGTAATTTATTGGTTCAATTTGGTTATTTCTTTGTTTTTTTTTTAACAAAATCAAAATCAAACCAAATATTATCGGTTTTTAAAAATCTAAAACCAAATTAAATCCAACCACAAATAAAGCCATATATTTAGTCGATTTGGTTGGAATATTCGGTTTAAATCGATTTTTATTCAAATCATGAACACAATAAGTATTTAATTTGTATGGAGTACGTAAGTCCTTAATTTGTTGGCACGTTCTAAACATGAGTACTTATTGTTCCCTGGTGGTAGTCGACTAGTCAATGTCCATACTTAAAAGTTGTTGGACAATATTAGTTGATTAAAGAGCAAAACAGTACTTGAAAATCAATACAGTATCATTTTATATAATCATATTTTGTTTAACACAAAGTTTATAACATAAAAACAATCTCATATAGTTTGAGAATATTTTTAACCCTTTCTAATTCTATCTTTTCTATCTAGTACTAGTACATTTATTTCACGTGGCTTCATCAGACTAATTTATCATTATTGACAAGTTCACTTTCTACAATATAATATACTCTCTCTCCCTTTCTTTTTATATTGCAGACTAGATACGATTTATTTTTAAAGTAAAAATATATATATGATTCAAAACGAGCCTTATAAATTGTTTGGTAAATTTTCGAGAGGTAAAAACACCTTTTCCTTCTTAAAATATTTATCTTTGAAAAGTAAGGTGTTTGGATAATTTTTTGAAAGAAAATAATTAAGGGGCTTCTAGAGAATAGTAAAAGATTTTTTAAAAGATAAAAAAAAGTAGTTTTTCTCCAAATCAAAAGTACTTTTAAAAAAAACTTATATCTTATAAAATTAATTAAATTTTTTTCATGACAAATTAGTTAAATCATATTTTTCTTATATAAATGACAATTTGAAGGGAAATTTTTGTAATTATTGCTTTTTTTTTCTCTTTTTTTTTTTCTAGCTATAATGACTCGATAGATAAACTCTGTGACTTGACCAGGTTTTTTGATACAAGAAAAATAAGTAATGTTTGGTAAGGAATTTATTATAATTGAATGACCATTTAAATAGTTTACTTGTAATAACGACCACGCTAAGAAGCACTAGATATTCGTGTTTAAAACATGGCAAGGAATATGAGAGTGATCACTTTTTGGTTCTTGTGAATAATATTGTTTGGTTCAAAACGAGCCTTATAAATAGTTGGGATAAGCTTAAATATCGAGCCTTATAATACTTCTATATTTATTTTTTTAAAATAAGTTGTTTTGGAAAAAAATAATTAAGTGCTTTTAAAGAATTAGAGAGGTAAGTATAATCACAAATAAAAGGAGGTAAGTTGAAAGAAATCAAACTTAAAAGGGAGATTTATGTAATTATTGCTTTATTTCTTATCTCTTTTTTTCTAGCTATAATGACTTGGTAGGTAAACTCGGTGACTTGACAGATTTTATTGATAAAAGAAAACATATTTCATCGGGTCGAGGAACAGTTTGTCGAATTTTGAGAGTCAAATAGTTTAATTTTGATAATAAATTTGGACACCATATAAAAAGTACATTTAAGAAAAAGTTTAGATAAAAAATATACTTAATTGAATTGTGGAATTGCGACAAAGAAAATAAATAATTTTTGGTAAAGATTCATTATAATTGAATGAGTAGCTACTCTGACCACTCAAAGTACCACTACATGCTTAAAACATGGGAGGGAATATGAGTGTGTGATCACTCTATAAATAGAAGGCTTCATTAGTATAGAGAAAACACAAGCAACAAAATGAAGTGTTTATTTTTGTTATGTTTGTGTTTGGTTCCCATTGTGGTGTTTTCATCAACTTTCACTTCCCAAAATCCCATTGACCTACCCAGTGCTTCTCCTCTACCTAAGCCGGTACTTGACACAAATGGTAAAGAAGTTAATCGCAATTCGAGTTATCGCATTATTTCCACATTTTGGGGTGCCTTAGGTGGTGATGTGTACCTAGGTGTGTCCCCAAAATCAGATGCCCCTTGTCCAGATGGTGTGTTCCGTTACAATTCTGATGTTGGACCTAGGGGTACACCGGTTAGATTCATTCCTTTATCTACAAATATCTTTGAAGATCAACTACTGAACATACAATTCAATATTCCAACAGTGAAATTGTGTGTTAGTTATACAATTTGGAAAGTCGGTACTATAAATGCATATTATAGGACGATGTTGTTGGAGACGGGAGGAACCATAGGGCAAGCAGATAGCAGCTATTTCAAGATTGTTAAATCATCAATATTTGGTTACAACTTATTGTATTGCCCTATTACTCGGCCTATTCTTTGTCCATTTTGCCGTGATGATCAGTTTTGTGCAAAAGTGGGTGTAATTATTCAAAATGGAAAAAGGCGTTTGGCTCTTGTCAACGACAATCCTCTTGATGTCTACTTCCAGCAAGTCTAGCTAGACTATATGTTTTAGCTACTATATATGTTATGTTGTAAAATAAACACCTGCTAAGGTATATCTATATGTATATTTTAGCATGGCTTTCTTAATAAATTGTCTTCTTTATCTGGAGCGTTTTCTTATACACACAATATAAGAATAGACTACTTAATAATGAAATAATATCACAAAAATATAAATGTGTGAACAAAGTTCTACATGAAAATAAATAATAAAAAAGAAGTTACATAATATGTTGGATATGATCGTAGTGGTGGTGGTTGAGGCGGCGAGGTCTGAAGAGAAAGAAAGAGGGTGGGGTGGGGGTTTCAAAGAAAGAGAATGAGGTGGAGGGTTCGAAGAAGAAGAAAAAGATGATGCAACTGGTGGTTGAGGGCGGGAGGGGGTGGTGGCGTGTGATGAATAAAAGAAAGATTATTGGCTAGAAAGAAAAAAAATTCGACCCACTTATTCTTTTTTCTCTTTAATTTTTAATATTTATGCATTGTTATTTTTTTGACTTGTCAGAACACAGCTATTTGGATGTATTTAAATTAATTTAAAAGGAGATTAGGAGGGTAAACAATTAAGTTAAAATCTTAAAGTAAGTTTTTATTCAAAGTTCAAAAGAATTTTTATGAATTTTTCTATATTATATATTTTTAAAATGTTTGACTCTTGGATAAATACTCGGACTTGAGTTTTTTTTTTATTGATACAAGATAGTAGCATATTTCTTTCGTTATAATTTATGTGGTACAATTTAAATTTTAAGAGTCAGACAGGTTAATTTTGATTGTATATTTAGGCATGAAATCTCTAAGTTTTTTTAGAAAAATAAATTATACATATTTGAACACTACATAAAAAGTACTATAAGTAACAACCATTGATAATTTAAGATATTTAAAATATATATGAAAAAAAATACGATCAAAGACATACTCGTTTGAAATCTTGAAATCCGAAAAATATCACATAAATTAAAATGGAGAGACTAAATAATTTTGGTAAAGAATTTATTATAATTGAATAACCATTTAAGTAATGTACTGGGAATAACGACCACGCTAAAGAACAACATTCATAGGAATGACAATGGGACGGGGCGGGCTTAGACATATGCGGGGTTGGGCAGGGCGGGATAGGGCGGGTTAAAACTAATTTTTTTAAGGCCAAAGTGGGTGCGAGGTGGGGTGGGTTTGAAAGAACCCAGAACATTTATCTTTTTGAATTCTCATTTACGTGCCTTTCTTGAGAAACTTACTGATTAATAAACATTTTTATTATTTGAATCTAAATCTGTTAATTATTATGTCAAATGTGATTTGATTAGTCAAAAACACAAAGTTGTTGAGGTAATAAACAGGATAAAAATGGGTGATATTATTATTAAGGAGAAGTAGTTAAAAGAATTTCATTAGATTCTTTTTTTTTTAGTTTATAAAGGACCACATACATTCTGTGATTTTATTCAAGGACAAAAGATCAAAATCCATACTTAAAAAGAACAATTTCAATTAAAGTTTTGTGCAAAATGAAGAGAAAAAAAAATCTTAAGTGGGGCGGGTCTATGCAAGACGATGCACAGCGAATTGAAAATTTTAAAAATTACTAGTCAAGGCGGGGTGAGGTGGATTAAACTTCTTTGCGAATTAAGCTCAATCCGCTCCGCCTCCGTCCTATTCCGTCCCATTGCCATCCCTAAACATTCATGTTTAAAACATGGCAAGGAATATGATAGTGATCACTCTAGTGGATACTATTTGCCAATTTGGAAAGAGGCGTTTGGCTCTCGTGAATGAGTACGACTACTCAATTTCAACTTCGAGAAAGTCGACGACTAATTAACCATTAATGCCTGATACACTATATATTTTAGGGTGCATAATAAGATTGTTTACAATAAATTTTAATCTAGGAAAAATAAGCTCCAACAAATAAAATATGAATATTTTATTAACTTTTATGTGATCATAACTTTAGTAAGTTTTATTTCCTGTCTTTATCCTATCATTAATAATAATGCAAATCATGTTTTGTGACTATTCTCTTACGTTAAATATTTTATAGTTAAAACTTTATCGGTAGCACACAAAAATCATGTTTTATGACTATTCTTCTACGTGGAACTCCACGATAAAGGGTTATTGAAATTATTGATTTGATAATGTACATGTGTAATAAGATTAAAATTATACCGGATAAACTGGACACAAAAATTACTCTCTCTCTCTTTCAATTTAGATTACACTAGTGATTAGACATGATTTTTTCTAAGGAAATAAAAAAAATATATATATATATGATTCAAAACGAGCCTTATAAATTGTTTAGTAAATTTTCTAGAGGTAAAAAGACCTTTTCCTTCATAAAATATTTATCTTTAAAAAGTAAGGTCTTTGGACAAATTTTTGAAAGAAAATAATTAAGGGGCTTCCGGAGAATAGCAAAATGCAAATAATTAATCAAGAGAGAAGTATTGAAAACACCTATGGACTTAGCACAAATTATTAGTTTCGGCCTCGAACCATTGTCAACCTTAAAAGCATTCTTCCGCTTGACTAACTAAACTTAGATATGCCCTAATTTGCCACATGACACAGCAAATAGTCTCAAACTCTTGTAGGAGCATGAGTCTCTTAATAAAATGTCAAGAGAAGTAGTGTTGAAAATACCCCTAAACTTAACGAGAATTTAGGAGTGTATTTCACTCATGTTGCAAGATCGAATTTAAGTTTAGTTAGTCAAGTAAAGAGTGTTTTTAAGTATGTCGATAGTTTGAGAATGAAACTAATAATTCGAACCAAATTTAAATGTTTTCAATACTTTTCTCATCTTTTGTCTGTATACGAGAAAGAAAATTAACGTACTACCATTCATAAAAATATTTATATTTAATGTTCCATATGTAAGTAATTTTTGGTGTAAATCAATCATAGAGCAAAAAACTAATTACTAACTAGGTTGAAAGAAAAGAAAAACGTGAGACAATAGTGAAGAATAATTGGGACTTAAACGACCTTAGAGAGTCAATAATTGGTACTAGCCATGTTTTTCATCCATTATATTCAACGATAACAATTTTTTAAATCAATGAATTATTAAATTTCTTCGAAGGTATAGTGATAGGAGCAATTAAGTAATTAATCATCACAAATTAACTTTATTTGATCATAAGAAAGAGTCACCATTTGTAGCACACACAAAATTATTTGTAGCACACACAAAATTCATGTTTTGTGACTTGTTTTGTGACTATTCTCCTACGTGGAATGATAAAGCAAATTACACCTTGTATATACAAATAGACGGGTTGTGTTGAAATTAGAGATATTAAAATGAGTTGAAATAAAAATTGGGTTGAGTCTTGACTCATCCAAGTTTACTTTGGGCTCAAATGTGTTTAAAAAACGGGTTAGATCTTGACCCGTCCAATTTGACCCGCTTAATCTCAATAACTTTAATATATTATTATATTAAGTTTTATAACCACAATTTGAATTTCAATTCAATTTTTTTAAAAAAAAAAAAGTTACAAATGGATAGATAAATCTTAAAAGATAAAAAATATATTGTAATTCATACATTCAATATAGAAACATATATTACATCAATGCAAATAAAAAGTCTTAAAATGAGTTGAAATTGAAGATTAAATTAGACTCAATTGAGGGTTGTCTTAAAAATAGGTTAGAACTTAAATGAGTTGAGATTGAACCCAATCATATTATCTTGAGTTCAATCCTTAAAATTCTGAACAGATTACCTATAATTAGGTTCATTTTTGACACCCCTACAATATCCCTTCTATCTAGGGATTGTATGTTTGTGTCAATAGCCCTAATTAGGCTGGATTGTATTGGTCTAGGCTTCTCTTGACAGAAGACAAGAGTGTAAATTATTTTCATTTTTAGAGAGTTGAATAGTAGTTCTCCATATTCATACTCTCTATTTCACATTTTCAATATTTTATTATTATTTTTATTATTTTCTAATTAACATATTATTTTTTGCATATAATTTCATTGATTAAATTATCTAATATTCATGATTCTTTTTAAATGTAATTTATTATTTTAAAAAATATATTAGTTAATATAGACTACTTTCATCCCGAATTAATAATATTTCAATTTTTTTCTAACTTTCGTCAGTTTTGCAACAATGTGCATTCGGAGTTTTGCAATCACGTTTTGCAATTATGGCGGGACCGTCACGTTTTTGGAGAAAGAAAGTGCTACATGATATAATTACTACATGTATTATATTGCACCACATGATAATCGATAATGAACATAATCTTAGTGCACCAATTCAAGATGCCGTAGAGGCTCCAACTCCAACGACATAAATGATGGTAGATGAAAATCTCCGATTTGAATAAGTTTTAGCTAGACAAAAAAGAAAATAAGGACAAAAATACTCATTTTAAAAAGGGGGAAAGGACAAATATACCCCCAAACTATTGTTAATGGTATACAAATACCCTCCATAATACTTTTCGTTCATTAGTGCCCTTGCCGTCCAAAAATCAGTGCACATTTCCCCCTCCCACTAATGGAAGACTTATTTGGTATACGTGGCGCAATCCTACGGCTCAACCCGATTTGATCAATTATTTAACTCAAAATTTAAATACCCGCCATTACTCATTTAATCCACCCGATTTACCCATTACCCACACAAATAAACTATCTAAAAACCTAAAGAAAAAGCCCTTCCAAATAGTGAGCTAATTTCCAGTCACCGTCTTCTCATACCAACCAGAATTTTCTGAAGAGCTTGTCGGTGGTCCTTTTGTCTCCACCGTTTTGGACCACTGCCCAATAATCTTGTGCTATAATTGTACCGATGTCATATCCAATTTTCATCTTAGATTGTGAACAAAAAACTTTATACTTATAAGTATCGATGATTTAATTCTTTGTGTATAAGTTAAAACTCTATACACTAAATCATCTACTATATAAGTAAATAAACACCATAAACGAATATACGATCTATTAAAACCTTTATTATAATTGAATAAACAATTATTCTATAATAAATACTATATCTAAACTTATCGTTAATAGTATATATCCCAATAGTCACGTCCTAATCATTCATTTATATTGTACTGGAGGGAGTGCTAATTAGATAGCGTTTGGCAAATAAGTTGGACCCATATAGATAAATATTGATAGTATCATTAAATATTTATTATATTAGAAAATGTGTCATTTTTTTTATACCGGCTAAAAAGTGAATTATATAAATTTTGACAAAGGAAGTATTAATTTAGGTGACTTTTTTTTTCGTTTTAGTCTATTCTACAAAAAAAAATCATCTTCTTTTTTATTAAAAATAATTTAATATATTTTTTACACTTAAAAAACTTTTAAGAAGATTGGTCAAATACTAATTGCTACTTGAAACTACTTTTAAAATTTACGTGCTAAATACAAATTA
This sequence comes from Solanum etuberosum, assembly GCA_029582245.1. Lineage (NCBI taxonomy): Eukaryota > Viridiplantae > Streptophyta > Magnoliopsida > Solanales > Solanaceae > Solanum > Solanum etuberosum. Next base: position 9,168 of record JAJONR010006801.1, on the reverse strand, counting down.
TTTCTTATCAAAAATACTTTTCAAAATATGGTAGTTTCAAAAACTTGACCAAACATACTAGTATTAATTTACTAAATAGAATATTTAATTAAAAATATTTGTACACGTCAATATCCCTTCTATCATTTTATGTCAATAGGCCTAGTTAGGCTGAAGTTTGTATTGGTCTGGGCTTCCCTTGACAGTAGACAAGAGAGTAAAAACTGATTAAATCTTATTGGGCCTAGTAAGACTTAGAATAAGGTCCATCAAAAGTTCTTTGAGTTTGTTCGAATGTTAAAGCCCAATCTCTGAAGCTTTTAGCCCAAGTTAACTTCCAATGCCTTATTTTGCACTTTACTAACAAACATTGTTGGGAAAAAATGACAAATATACCTCCAAACTATTATAAAAGCCATATAAATTAAGACGGAAGGAATATAATATTCTCATTTCATGAAAGAAAACGCCCTTACCTTTTGATCTATAACCTAGGGTAACATGCAGCACCGTTAGGTACTTAAAGTGCAAAGTTGCATATATTAAAAGAAGAAAAAAAAAAACATAGTAATCCTAAATATATATAAGCCTATGTCACAACAAATCATGTGATCTCAACAGTAACTTATAGGCTGGCATTAGGAATGGACCTTACCTTCTTATGTGCTTTCATCTCTTTTAGGTCATTCTTAACCTCTAATGTGCAACTCAATGTTCACTCCACTTCTTTTGGTTGCTTCATCAGATTTTTGTGCACTTCAATTATTGCTCAAATGTTTCATCCATATTAGATCTAATCAATTGTCCATCTTACTATCTCGATATTGACGCCTGGGTTCGAGGCGCACGCGACGTTAGAGCCGGCCGTGGAAGCAATGGTGAAAATACGGTGAAGGAATAAAAGTGACGGGAATCCTGTAGCCATTATTTACCCAAATTTGCTTAAGATAAATGGGTCATCGACGGGTCAGATGGGTTGTTTTTTTAATTTATGGATAAAAATTAAAATAAATTTGATTAAAAAGGTTTAGATGAAGTCATGTGTCCATCCGTTAACCTTAAGGGTATACACAACCTAAAATACTAACGGTAATTAAGGGTATGAATTGCCCTAAAGAATAACGGAGGATACTGATATAAATAGTTCGGGGAATATATTTGACCTTTTCCCCAACATTGACACACATATATCAAAAATGAAGTAATCCATCATTTAATAAAAAAATCAATCATTTAAGTTAGGTCTACTGTTATATTCATCAACTGTATATCTATAGAGTTTATTCTCTAAAATCATATTAATTAGGTTAGTAGATAAATATTCTTACAGTTACTTTTACTAGTCTATTATTATAAAACTAAATTTTCACTTTATTCATCATTTTCAAAATATATTCTATGGGTTATCCTTTGTATAATTACTTATTTCTTGAATTATTTAATATAAGTATTATAATAAAATATTTATATTAATTATTGGAGGCTGAATTCAAAATTGACAAATAAAAATAATAATGTGATCAGAGAAGATAAAGAGAAATAAATTGGACACTTTTTTCAATACGAAATTATTCGATGATAAGAAAAGAAAGGATTGTTGGGTTCAGAGTATTTGGAGTTTTGCACCGTTCAAAGAGTCAAATGGGGGACCAATTATTAAGCTCTAAAATACAAAGTCACAGGTGAAAGTTGACATTAGTCTTTCATTAAATTATTAAAAATTAGGAGATGTTGTTGAGTTAATTGATTATATAAATTTTGGAAAAATTCTTTTCTCCAGAAAATTTGGTGCTACAATGATATTTTACCTATGTTATTTTATCTTTTGAACATTTTTATCTTTTTAACTTTAATACTTATTAATTAAGAAATGAAAAAAGATCAGTTTATTTTAAAATAAAAAAAATATTATAGACTTTTTAAATTTCTAGCCAAATTTTCGCGTTTAATTCTCCTCTCATAATTTTCTATTTTATTTTTCTTTTCTTATCCTTTATCTAATTTTAAAAAATATAAATAATTAATTCAATCATCCTTTTATAATATTTTTAAGCTTAATTAAATTAAATTAATTTAATATTTTAAAATTTAAATTTAGATATTCAATGATCATGAAAGTATTATGAATTGTGATTCTTCTTATAAAAATATAATAAATTTTACTCTTGAAAAGTAAAACGTGACAAATATTTCGAAACAGAGAGACTAAAGAGTACAATTGTTTTCCCAAATGAAAAAGTTATAGCTTGTATTAGTTTTCAAATAACTTTTAAATATTTAAATTTAAATTAACAAAATGTAATTTAACTTCAAAAATTAATTAAATAATTAACTATAAAAAAAACAAAAAAAAACTCTTAAGGTCGCACACCGTGGTATGTTGGTATTCGGTCGGATATAGTTATTCCAAGGATATTGTTTGTTTTTGTTTTTTTCATTCTTCTAGAATATTTTTATTCGAAATCACAATTTTAAAATTAAAAATAAAATTTATTTACCAACCTAACTATTTTCTCTTTTATTATGATGAATATATCAAAAGAAGCATAATAATAATAATAGTAACATCCATTAGTTGGGTGTGTGAGTGGAAATGTGTCTGTCTCCGTGTCTCGCACTAAAACCTTAACCAGTTATCCGGATAATGTTAGGCAAATACCCACCCAATCACTATTATTTTAGTTTTTTACAAAATAATATTAATTTATTTATCATACTACAAACTAAAAATAAAAAATAACATGATTTTAAAGAAATAAAATAATAATAATAATTAATAATGTATAAAATAAACATTTCCTCTTCTTCTTTTTCTCCTGTCTTTTCCTATTTAGTCTTTTTGGGTAGTAGTATCTAATTTTTAGATATATATATATATATATATATCATTTTACAATCATCAGATCTAAAATTTACTAATCCAACTAATTTAAATTTTTATAATTTATTTTTACAAGAATATCTCTATCACAAAAAAACTGATATTTTCTAAATTTGAATTTATTAATTAAAGTTTGAAAGATCTAATTACTGTAAAGTATGAACCACATGGTAGATATGAACTAATTTAAGCACCACGCTCGTAGCTTGACATTTAGGTTAGGTACAGATGCACTAATCTCACTTATTCGTTTCCATTTGGACACGTAATTAGTAGGACATATTGTTTGGTCAAATTTAAATTAAAGGATTTTCCACATAATTAACGGGACATATATAGTAAAAAATAATATAATATAAGAGAAAAGTGGCATAACTGTTGAAAATAATATAGTAATAAATTCACTATTTATATAACAAAAAGTACTAAGTATTATTATATCACACAATATATATTCTTTTAGTTGAAAAGTATAATTTCAGTAATAAACTAATAATTTAATGATATGACAAAACCATTAATTTATTTATCTTTTCTAAAAGGGGCAAATTCAATCCTACCATGTCAATCATTTATTAGCATTAATTATATTTACCTAATTATCCAAGTTTGAAACAGAATAAAAACTGAATATTATCCAGATAAGTAAGTTATGAGGTAAGACTCTTTCATTTTTAATCAAATATATATATCGTATTTGAATATTGAATATAAAAAGTGTCATTATCGAATGATCCTTATAATGCGTGATTCAAATGTAATCACACCTATAAAAAAGTTACTACATAAAAGGTGATTAATTATGACAGGTAAGTAAAAGTTCAATTTTTATATTACAAAATTATTAGAGATATTAAAATAGTAGGCTCCTCCTATAAAAAGACAGTACCTTTAGCTGTCATTTTTTTCTGTTCTCAGATCTATCTATCTTTTTCCTATCATAAAAACAAATGGAGAAAAAGGTTTCTTTCCTCAGCTTATTGTTACTAATAATTGTGGGATTTTCTCTTCTAATCTCCACAATTGCAGTTCCTTCTTCAAGTAAGTCATAACCCCCCTTTTTTTAAAAATAAATTATTAAAAATCAGCTTTTGATTTCTTTTCATATATGTTACTTAATTTTAATTCCTTACAGTAATTAATATATATGTATCTTGTGTGGTGATAATTTACAGGAAGTCTTAAGACAATTACAGAAAATCAAGATTCTCATAACAAGGTTCTCTTTCTTCTCTCTTCAATCCTGTTTTTTTTTTTTTGGTTAATTTCCTTATAGGGTAAAATGGAAAGGATTGGGTTGCAATTGAAAAATAAATTTAAAATAGTATGAAGATAATAGAAAAACTTGAAATTGAATTTTTTTTAATTTTCTGTCTCAATTGATGTGGTTTGATGAATTTTAAAAAGATATTTTTTTTCTTATTTATGGTCTAAAAACAAACTTTAGTCACTTAAGTGATTATAAATCATCTTAATTTAATATTTAAAAAATGAGAATTTTAAAATAAATTGTGAACATATGGAATCTTTCACTTAAAATACTCCTTTTATTGGTTTTTTTGTTTGTAACTTCAAATTATCTATTTCAAGTCAAATTAAGTTGCAAATGATTTATGTATGTCCAAATTTCTACCAAGTAATTTATTTATTTTTATTGTTGAAGGTGGTATTGATGGATGAGTTGGAGAAGAAGAGGGAATTGTTGGTGGAAAGAGATGACTATGCAGGAACAGGTGCAAATAACCATCATGACCCAAAGCCTCCAGGCTCCCAATGGTCTAATCAAAATTAATTAATTACGTTTTAAGACTATGTTTATGTGTACAAAAAGATGAAATAAAGATTATCAAGGAAGGATATATGTGCAATACTACTCTACTCAAGTAGATGTAATTATATATGTTGCTTGTTTTATATTCTTATTAGGAACTACATTATTGTCCTTTCTTCCTTCGTACTAATTCATGTAAAAGTGTTTGTGTGAACATAATGTTTTAAAAAAAAATATGAAAATAGGTATAAATGTTTAACTAATTATAAATTAGCTTGTAAATGGTCAGGGTCAAGTTAAATTCTGTCATCAAGCCAATAGCATGTTTAGTTTAGCCATTCATGGTATACATTTAAGGAAGAGGCATTATTGATAACATGCACCTTTAACGATACGATATTTGAGTCTAACTTAATTTTAAAATATTATCTTATGAAGAAGGATTTTTCAAGTTCATATAATCAGTCCACCATTCTATTTTCCAATCAATATGAATCTTTAACTCAATGTAATTTATTAGCTACACTCTCAAACTTTCGTGTGTAAGCAAAATTTATCACATTATGTTAAAGAATGACGGGTAGACTCTTTAAATGGCTTGAGCAATTTCTCTTCCTTTGAGCTAAATTTTGTATTGTGAGTTAAGTCCAAAATCTAATTTAACATGGTATCAGAACAAGACTATCTCACTCAATGTTGACCCTCGGGTATTAAAGAATGACAAGAAGTGAACTCCTTATAAAGTTTGGACAATTCTCCTCCCTTTAAGCTAGCTTTTACAGTGTAAATTAGGCTCAAAATCTAATTTAACAGTTTCATGTATCTGTTCTTCCGTAATCGTAGTGTAAAGGTATGTAATTTGGAAAAATTATGGAACAAGTTAAAAATTCCAACTTAATTATGAAAAACAAGTATATAATCGTAGTGTAAAAGTATGTAATTGTTCTTTCTTAATTTGACAAAATAAACAAGTAATTAGGGACAACTAAAAAAGGAAAAGTGGACAAAAAATTAGGTACAAAAGGAGTATTTTGATTCTTAAAATGATTGTTTTGACCACACATGGAACAGGAAAGCATCTAGTGCCTGTTTAGTTAATAATTAGGACTCAAGTTGAGCTAATTACAATCTTAGTTATTCCTTTATTATAATTTATTTGTCTCAGTTATTAGTATTTGAATAGTTAAATAATATTCTTCATGTTATTATAAATTCATTGAACTAAGTGGATTGTCCATTGAGTTTATTCATAAACTTATACTTATCATCTATGTCTATTCCCTAGGTTCTATAAACCTTTTTGGATAAGTGTTACAACCCAGACCATCGTGATTGACACTCACACTAACCCTTCGGTGGGAGAACCGTTACTACAACCCAACTAACCAAATTAACGAAAACTAAGACATTTAAAGATACGGAAGCAGGTTTAAATGTCTAAAGAAAAAAAAGGAGTTTCCATAAATTCCGAAGTCTAACAAAACAATTGCGGAAATAATGCCTAAAACCTAAAAGTCAATGTACCAAAACTCTAAAATTCAACAATTCTGAGAACATGAGTACAACCGAATCTAACATAAGATTATCTAAGGTACTAGTCTAAGTTCGAATGAGTGGACTAAACAATAGATGACCCATGACAGCCTGAAAGAATTGGCTCACCCTTGAGTTCGATGTTGATCACTGATCTCCTAAGCGAGGTATGTAGCCGCCTGAAGATGCCCTGTACTCAACAAAGAAAGAGCAAGTGCAGTATCAGTACACAACCACAGTGTACTGGAGGATCACGCGGCTATCCCAATAAGTGCAATATAAGCAAGTAATCACAATGCAGTAAACATGTATATACCGAACATATACAATATCAGTCATCATATCAGGAGCAATGTACAATTTCACATTCTCAATAATACACATATATATAACAAGTCATTGGTTCTCTCATGGAACCCATACTCAAACTGTTAGTGTACCGGATCGTGGCACCCGTTCCAAGTTAGTGTGTCGGCTTGTGACACACGTTTCAATTTGTATGTCGGTACGTGACATCTGATCCCAGTTAGTGTGTCGGAACGTGACACCCGTTCCATACAACATACCACAATCACAATCACAATGTATATTCTCATAATCATACAATCACGTGTTGATTCATGGCATACAATCATTCATTCATACTCATATACAATAGGTGTGATAAATAGTGCAACATTCACATACATACATGCATTACAATGAAACAATTACTAACATACATCACACAAACATGAAATCACAACCATCACCTACCTCGAACAAAGCTTGAATCCCCTAAGAAACTTGATTCTTCCCTTTCCGGATTCTTTCTGTTAGTTCTGGGTCTACAAACAATCAATATAAAGCGAGGATCAATAAACAAAACCTAATTACCCCGGATTATAATCAATAATATCAATCCTAGGCCAAACCCTTGATCCCCATACCCAGTTTAAGGCTTCTTCCACTATAAATTCCATATCAAAACCCTCCCTCATCGATAATTACCCAAGAAACTAAGTTCTACGGATTGAAAAATGGATTCAGGGAATAAAAACCTTACTTTTGACGCTAGAAGAGGTGTAAAACCTTCAAGAAATATCCCTGGGTCGTTCCTTAGCTCTCAAGATCGAATGTTGCAGAATAATAACGTTTTTGAGGTTTATTTCCGACTTAAGTCGCGTCTGTCCCGCTGTGGCGGACCTCATCCCGCTACAGCGTCCCCGCCCTAGCGGGAATAATCCCGCCTTGGCGGCTTGCACAGAGACAGAGAGTTAATTAAAGAGTTTCCAACCCACATTTCACAACACACCTTCAACCCATGACACTCAGAAATTATCCGTTCACGCTAAGATCAGTTTCGGGAGTTCTACTCGCCCGAATTCGATTCCGTAAAGTCATACGGGTTCCTTAACGGCATATCTATCTACTCATGTGATCAAATTCATAATTAGATCTCTCATTCGTTACCATATTTTCCTAGGCCTCACTGACTCTGATTTTGTCCAAATCTGAACTAGGTTAGAAAATCTCAAGTTACTATCAAAAAGTTTTCTGACCCCAATTCTTTTTCCATTGGCTTTTCCCTAACGACAGAATCATGTCGATACAATAAGAATGTATCTATTTATTACAACACTTCATATGATGACTTTTGGAGTGATTTCTCAACCTATAAATAGGGTTGTTCATTCAACATTGTAATATACACATATAAGACTTGAAGACATTTGAATAAAATGATCTCTATATTCTACTCCCCATATATCTTGTCTATATTATTTGTAGTATATTGCTTATATTTTACAACACTTCAGTTCATTTTACCTTGTCCACTATTTCAAAAATAGATTTTTACTTTACTTGTCACTTTTAACAATTAAAAAAATAAATAAAATTTATATTGTACCCTTAACATTAATTATTTGTTTCCTAGATGATTTTTTTACCTACTACCAAACATCAATTAATAGAGGTAACCATATCGATTTTTTTTTTTTTAGTGTGTCAAGTTCAGATGTAACTAGTAAAAATGAACGGAGAGAGTTTTTCATATTCTTTTAAAATACTTTTTCAACATTTAAAATTGTTAACTATTGTGACTTATAATAATTATTAAATAATTTCTAAATATGTAAGGTAAGTTTTATTTCAAAAACGTTAAAGATTTTATGTCTGGATTCACATCAAGCATTAATTAGTATAACCTTCCTACTTTGAATCAAATCAAATAAGTTGACACAGAGAAAGTATTAGCCAAATCATCGGTAATTTCGTGGATGAAGTAAGAACAAACATGAAGTCCTAATATTTCTGTGAAAGCACGATACAATCGTGATACATAAATAAGAGGATAGGCAAAGAAATAAAGATTATTTTTTTACCTAAAGGAACATAACTTGAGTTTATTTGATTACCTACCTAACAAGTGGTGTCACGAATTACACGTCGAAAATTAATTTATGGGACCTAAAAAATAATTGAATGAAGAAATGGAGTTAATGAACTTCTTTCCTTTTGGCAGACTTGGATGGTTCTTGTACTCTTGGCACTACTACATCCACCAACAGAAATAGGTATGACTACATGAGGTTAGGATAAAATAAGCAGCGAGCGGAGCTATCTTATGGTCACGGGTTCATTCAAATCTCCTTTGGCGAAAAATTATTTAATAATTATATAAAATATTTTTTTTATGTATAGTATATAATAGATGTCGAACTAATTTTGACTAGTTTGTGTGTCTATTTCTTCAGATTTTGAACCCCTTTAGTGAAAATCTTGATTCTGCCACTAAAAATAAGAAAGCATTATTAAGAAAAAAAAATGATGAGGATGATTATTTTTGCATGACTACGATAGACAAAAAGATTATACAACATTCAAGAAATCAAACTTGATTTAAAAGGATTTCTAATTTGGTTTGTTATCTTCTTCTTAAATTAGAAGAACCTAACATTAAATTATGGACAATTTGAATTTAAGATATATATATATATATATATATATATATATATATATA
>JAJONR010006800.1:0-28344 GCA_029582245.1 Solanum etuberosum | reverse complement strand
TGAGAAGGCCTTTATCCTTACTATCCTCTATCTCATATATTTAATTGTTACCGAACCCCCCCCCCCCCCCCGCCTAAAAATTCCTTGTATCAATTGTTCGGATTCAAATTAGTAGCTTATAATTCATTATTTCTTCAATCGTCTTTACATTAGTCCTTGTGAAATTCGACTCTGACCTCACACGTTAGTTATATACTGCTAGCGACCACCTACACATTGTTTCATATAGTATGTAGTTGAGCGTCATGAAAAATGACGCCGTTGCCGGGGAACAATTTGGCGTATTGAATTGATTGAGAATTTATAGTATACTTTTTTCTATCCAAATTGTGAATGTTTGTTTGTGTTTTGTTTTTGTGTTGGTTCTTGGCTTCTTGCGATGAAACCAAACTTGTTAGTTGAAATTCCTATGTTGATGACCCATGTCCTTACTGTGGAAAACCTCATGTTGGGCAAAGTTTTGTAGAATCCTCTTGAGATGAAGAAATGTGTGACAAAATGGGTATTGTGAGTCAAATTTGACTCGCGAATACAACCCAACAACTTGAACATTGTGTGAGGCTATGGGATGTCATGTTCCGGATGAGGGATGAATTCCTTGACTAGCACCTAAATTGGTGTCATTAATTGATTCAACTTGAGCTTGAATTTGCAAATTTGAAGACCAATGTAAGAACAAAGATTGGAGCATGTGATGTTCCTCTTCAAGTGGTCAAGAATAGCGAATTCAAGATGGAGTCGCAAGAAAAAGAGTTGTGATAAATGTGGAAGAAATCTTGGGAATTTTCAAACCAATCAAGCCAATAATAATTCAAGATTTCAAAATCAAAGAAATGATACTATTGTTTCAACAAAAAGTCAAAAATATCATTTATGAAAACTCTAGTTCAATTGGAAGTAGGAATGTTACTCACTTGAAGGCCAAGAATTATGAAATATAATGTTGAAGAAATAGTCTAGTGATCTTCTCACTTTTACCCAATGATCCTCAAAGAAATAATGATGTGAAGTTGGTAGGAGATTCAAATCTTTGAAGTGGAGAGATTGAGTGAGACTCTTGACTCTCTCATGTTGTCCCTATGCATCTCAACAAAGCCTTGATTTGAAGTTGGGGAGGAAATTCATCGCCTTGAAGTGGAAACATAAAGGGTGATGTATCCGACGTGGTACCGTAACGTTAAGTTGTGCGCTTGATGGGAGACAACCCATTGGTTTTCAAAATTTTTGATTTTGAGTTGTTGATCTTTAGATTAGATTAGGATTTTATTTTGACTAATCCTCATAGTTTCAAAATTTTTGGTAGTGGTTTGGATAGTATGGTGATGCATGCCTGACCTAGTGAGACACACCCACTGTTTCTCAGTACGGGATCAATGGAGGATATATTTGTCCATGCATCAGTCGTGACGTGTGAAACAACCCTCGATAATATAATTCATCGTGGTGTACAACACGTCCCTCAAATCATAATATCCGTCGCGGCGTGCAACACGTCCCTCAAAATGATACATCTTTTTTAATTCCTTATTCTTCCCCAATTCACATAACACTTGTCATAACCATGTCTCAGAAATAATGCAAATGACATGATAAAAAATTAATAAGAAGATGACTATTTCCATATCAATGCACAATTCACAATTCATAATCGTGATACAACATCAACAATGAATCAATAAACCTTTTCAATCATTCTCAACACATCACACATCAATATATAATCAAGTTGCCTTTTATTATCCTTTTTCCTCATTAGGATAATTTGATATGATCAAGTCAATCCATCACCAACTCCCATTACTCCCCAACACATACCACAAGGAAATACATGATTCTATACACTTAACATGAGTCGAGAAATTTATTTGCCTGAATTAATCAATAACTCAAGCCTCTTTTGTTGGGCTTCCAAATTAACACAATCTATTCAAATAAATAATCACAATAAGATTTGAAAAATAACAACACCGATATTACTATATGTCTAGCCTAGACCCAAAAATTATTGAGCACGAATCTATAATCAAGTTCCTAATCTTGATGTCGATTAACATGTCCACTCTCATATTTTCTAAATTTCAAGCCTAGAGTTAAGTCTTAATTTATCCAAACAATAGAATCCTAATAGTTTTTATATAATATAATACACCTAATATTTAATTACCTGACTCAATATATAAAAACTTGAATTATAATGTGATAACTATAAGAAAGATCTCAAATTGAATTCCAATTTATACAACACGTATTTAAACATGAAAATAAATATAACTGATGAAATATTTTTATATAGAAGGCTACTTGTATGTCTATTTAATAATAATATAACCTCCCTTCCCAATAATTGGTAATCATTACGGTCATTATACATGACATCATTACTTCACCGATTCACACCTAATTATAATAACAAAAAAAAATAATTAAATTCCACGTAATTATGAACACTGTCAAACCCTACAACTCACCTTCACATCAATAAAAATCTAACACTAGGAGTATATTCATTCATGTGGCTAACCTGAAGTTGTCAAAATCTCCTTAGAAGTTGCGATGTTCTCGTGCTGCTCTTACTTTAAACTTTCTGATGTTGTTATTTTATTATATTTTCAACCCTTCTCACTTTAATTCCTCCTTATATATGGGCCATATATATAAGGTTATCAAATACCTCAGCTATAGACTTGGTCCATTAACCATCAACTAAATTAATTATCTAAAAATTACCCATCAATTAATTAACTATAGTTAAATGAATTCCCAAACCAACTTCACCGATTGATCAGAAATGACTCAAGGCAACTATCGGGAGGATAAAACTATAATATTACAAAAATTTCCAAAAATGACCTTCCGGGGTCATTACATTATCCACCACTAAAAACATGTTTGTCCTCGAACATAAGAAAGAAGAAGAAAGAATAACCGACATTACCAAAAGTCTGAGGTATGATTTCTAGAGTCAGTATTCATCTCTTCAAGTGAGCTCCTCCTTAAGACCATTCCGTCAAAGTCAACTACTAAGAACTGAACTTTCAAATCAAAATTTGGCAGATCTACAAATCAGAAATGATTACCAAGCCATAGACTAACCCATGAACCCAATCTGAACTGAAACCCTCTGGATCATAACACAATTACCAGGACGAATCTTTTCACACACAACCATGATAAAAATTCTGAATCAATACTGGCTACTTCCAGAAGTGAAGATGAACCAACCACCACACACTCATAATGCACAAACCATCATAGAGCTTATCAATATTCCCTTTTCACAACATAATCTTTCCACGAGCTTAAGTTATAAAAAATTATCTTTAGACATCGGGTACTCATCAAGGGAGGATCAAACGTATCTATCCCAAATAAGAAAATGATCAAGTAACCACCCAACGAGTGATACACCCAAGCATATGGAACCTCTAACAACACTGTCAGAAGGCTAGAGTAGTAGTTGTAATTGTAGGCAACCCTTAAAAATGGTAGAACTAGGCCCAATGGTTCCCACATTTAATCACTTATGACAAGAACGTGAACTCGACTAGAGATGAATATTAAAACTGTCAGACAACTGAAAATATTCATGACAGTTCTTCTATGAATTATCTTAAGTAAAGTAGTACGTGTAGAGCTAGAAGAAAACTTCAACTACCCTAAGGCAACACCAAATCTGACATATCTGAAATGACGAAGTCTGCTCCAGCATCCTACCTTACCAACATGATATCGCAGGATCGGTACACCCAATCAACCATTAGAAATTCACCCACATAAGTGAAAACACGTGCGGACATAGGCAGTTAATTATACTCTAAACCATGTTCAGAACGAAGTAGGTGGTCACATAAGAAAGTACAGAACCAAGGTCGAATAACACAAGATACTCCTTCCATAGTGTCTATATCAAACATTTCCATTCATCTGATTTCATCTCTTCGATTTTTAGCTACCCACAATCAACCAGTCTGGTCCCATTACAATCCTGCACATACTCGATTTATCAAACCCCACACACTCCTCACAGTATTCCACTGAAGTAAACACTCTAAATATTAATAGAATATCATAACCACACCGACCATTTACCTTGCTTTGAATCCGTCACTAGTATTAAAGTCTTCTCAGCAAACACATTGTCGCCTCTAAAATTTTTGAACTATGGCTCCCTCTCTTTCCATGCAAGAATTCCATTACAGATATGGGTCCCACTCAAGGCTTATCGCACTAATTCCAAATTTGGTAGTATCTTCTCATCGAGATAAAGCTACTGAATCACCCAAAGTCAACTCCACACAATCTTTTACATACCAAATTTCAACTACCATTTACACCGTCATATACATCTTTCAAAACTTAGGGAGATTCTTAGCCACCCCAATAATTATGTATATTATGAGCACATAATCTCCATTTACCATCAAGTGTCTATGTAACACATCACAACAGTCTGTGTATTCCCATTTAACAGAGTAATTTTAATCTCTTCGAAATCCTCAATAACCATGTAGAACTGTAGGTCCATACCATTGCGTATCCATAAGTCACATACCATAATTTGAGCAATTTAGCCTCGCATAACAACACAGAATCTTCCACACATCCCTATTTGTCACCCAAACCAAAACCAAACCTTTAGAAAAGTTAATACATCCCTCATAAGTCTGTTCCGAACCAGTCCACATTGCATGGTCATATTTAAACTCAAAGGCAAAATTCATATAACCTTCAACTCTGAACCAAATGTATTATTCCTTTACATTTCTTAGATTCTTTTCATGACACAAATTCCAAATACTTGAACTCTTCAATATACCAGACTCTTGTTTCTTTCAATAACTCACTTACCAAGCATACCAAAAGCCCATGATATTTTACCTCATCCTCTAAACCAAAACATTAAGTGGAACCCTCTCTTAGGTTCCTTAAAAATTAAAAGTAACTAAATTTACGTTCCAAACCATGCACAAGTTCTTCCAAATGCTCAATACCCGATGCGGTCGATAATTTCTTACCCTTCCAATCCATACCTTGACAAAATATACTACTATGAACGCAAACTCGCTATGAAAAATTTGAATTCTAATACCAACTATGTAGCTGATATACGTCTCAAATACACCTCATCCAATTCTAGGTGTAGACAATCGTTAATTAGTGTAAAATCCAACTAAGAGTTGGGGTCAAACCCACAGGGAGCAGTACATGTTTAAATTCAATTATGAAGTTATAACGTGGTCTATTCGGTTATAGGAATGGAAATTATCGCAAACATGTAAATAAATCTAAGGGTGTGACAACGAATGTCAGATAGGGGGGTTTGGATTGTCAATAAGCAGCTACAACACAGTCAAACACGAGGAAAATAATAATATAGAGAGGAATTCTCGGGATGTGATCGATTATAGGAAAATTTCACTGTATGGGTAATTGAAGTTGCTAACAAATAGCTAAATATCAGTGGGTAGGCTAAACTATAAGTAAAATAGTTTTCTACCGAACAACTACCCCGATTCAAGTGATTTCTTTCAAACATCAACAAGCTTAGCAAATAAGAACATCCCACACATGAATTCATCCACTCTCTCGAGCTAGATGGGTAGAATCAGATTTAGGATTTACTCTTTCGAGCTAAACCCATATCAACCCAATGACTACAATCATTAATCAAAAGCTTTGATTCTAAAACTTCTCTCTCAAGCAAGCCCATAACTCTAGACTAGAATTGCATTTGCAACTACAATTCTTAGATTAAAACACAGCTAACGATTAAACCCACTTCAATTAAGCATTAAAATCAGTAAATAACAATACCCATAAGCTAATTCAACCCATAATCACATGATCACACCCCAAGAATTGGGGTTTTAGCTAAACATCATAAAAAGGTAAAAATAATTACCAACTCAATTGGCCATCAGCTGGGTAAGAGTTTTCAAGCCTTTACAATGTTCCAAAATGGTTAAATTCAGAAACCCACTTGCAAATCCTCAAAATTAAGCTTAGAAATCCTCAAAGTCTACAATAGGAGCTGAAAAACTAATAGAAAACTCTAACTCTAAACTTGGGGATCAGAACTCTCTAGGAACTCCTCAAAATTCCTTTTCAATTTGAATTTATAGTTGCCCACTTTTTGGCCTGAAAGTCCATTCGGCGGAATAAGTCGTGCCTCGCCGAGTGGTTCGGCGATCCGCCCTTTGCTCCCTTCCATCACCATTCTGAATTAGTCATCAGTCTCCCAAGTCCTATAACTTTGGGCGATCCAACTTATTGTCGCGGAGTGGATCGGTGATCCGCCGACTGCCCAGCTCTGTCGCCAACTTGGTTCTTTCCCAGGGCAGGCACGCTGGAACTTTGGGCGAGCTAAAGAGCCACTCGGTGGTACACCGAGTGGTCTTGGCGATCACCAGGATCACTTTTCTTCACTTCTTTAGCTTTTTAGTTCCTTTTTGTCATGTCATGTCCTTGCCTTGCTCTTTAGCCTTCATAGCTGCAAATCACACTTTAACATCAGTTTAGAGCATAAATTAGGCATTTAAGGACACTTATACTATCAAAACAAAGCCCTAAATGAGTCAAAATCTCGGACTCATCAACACCCCCAACTTAAACTTTTGCTTGTCCTCAAGTAAACCTAAAGATCAATCAGTTCAACAAGGATGTCTACAAATAGTGCTGCATAAGACTCAACATAAATGCACACAACAAGGTTCAAATTACTCATACAATGATCAATTGTGCACTCAAAGTTTCAAATTGTGATTCACCATCATCAAGAGTACTCAAGCTCACAATGCTTGCTTCAAATGCAAGTTCAAGCTCAACAAATGTATTCAAATGCCCTCACAACAAAGATGATTCCATATTCAAACCATATCTCTCAACAATTTAAGATTCCGGAATCACATACACCTCTCACACTCACAAAGATGAACACATGCATGACTTCACCGATAGGCTTTCCCTTATTTTCCAATCAACATTTGTTTCAGCTCACTCAAGATCACAAAGGTTTTTTTAAGGCTTGTAACGAGGCTGAGTGTAAGGGTATGGTCATTTAGGCTTAGTGGCTTCTACCTTCATGAAGTATGGCTTGAAAATCATTTTCTCCTTCTCTTTCTCATTCAAACATGATCATATTCCACCCATTATTCAACTAGACATGAATCACCGGAAACCCCATTTCTTTTTTATTTTCACAACTTTATTTCACAACTTTTTCTCTTTTTCAGTCTTTTTCTTTTCTTTCTTCTTTTTCATTCCTTTTTATATTTTATTTTTATTTTTATATGGATGGGTTTCATTATTTTCCAAACAATCCAACTCGGGGGAATATTTCACACTTCTTGAGTCTCCTTCTTTTTCACTGCACCCCCAACTTAGGCTTTTGGCCTAAGATGACTATTCAAACAAATCATTCTTCATGAAAGTTATGGGTGAAGGATTAAAAAGAGGTCACAATTGTTCAAGTTTCTTCCAAGAAAAGGTTAGGTTCAAAAGGGGCCAAGCAAGATTCACACTTCTCACAAGGTTGGCCACAAAGAGGTATGTTGTCAAATAGGCTCACTCTTCCAATTTTTTGCCTAAGATCATGTCTATTGCTTGCATCATTCAATCAACCGGACCAACGGGGATAATTCTAGGTATCATCAAGCACAATGTTCAATACTACCTCACCACACAAGGCATTGATACAATTATCAAACAAGACTCCACACTTTCTAGCTAGCGTGCAATGTTCATCACAAGAGACTTCATCGACAATCGGCTAGTCACAACAAGATGCTCAAAGTTCACATATTGCCTATGTAACTTCATTTGCCTCATCGTAGCCGCACATTCATTTTGTTCAATTAAGAGCACTATTCGAGTCATCAGTATTGACCACACCCGACACTCAAATTTGTACAAGAACAACCACAATCACACACAAAAAAGGTAAATTTTTTTATAAATTAGGTTCAAAACTGCTTTCATATCAAACAATGGGCCACAATTCCACAACCAAGATATATATATATATATATATATATAACCCAATAAGCTCAATATTCACAAAAACACAATCGAAATCAATATTCAATATTCACAAAACAGCCCACAAAAGAGGTAGGTATGGAAATACCTCACCCCACTAGTAAAATATGCAGTTGTCCTCAAATGCAACTAAAAACAAAAATAGTCTTAAAAAGTAACAAAGAAGGAGGTAAGAGAGTCATCCTGCTAGGCTAAGCCTGGGTGAAGTCTGCATATCCACAACTCTCTCTGTCTGGGCATCAGAGCCCGGTGTCTCAGCATCCTTGGCTCCACTGGAGCCCACTATTGAAACATCCCTCAAAGAGGCCTGTACAACTATATGCACCATGGCTCCCTTTAGATCTGCCAAATCATCATAGACAGCCGCATCAGTCACACCTAGCTACTCCTCATCTGTCTCAGCCTCGAAATCAGCATCAGCGCCATCAGCTCTAACCTCATCTCTGGTGGTAGCCGGAGGCACCTCAGAACAAGCTGGAAAATCTGCACTCGGTATGTCGGGAA
This sequence comes from Solanum etuberosum, assembly GCA_029582245.1. Lineage (NCBI taxonomy): Eukaryota > Viridiplantae > Streptophyta > Magnoliopsida > Solanales > Solanaceae > Solanum > Solanum etuberosum. The sequence continues at coordinate 19,803 of JAJONR010006800.1, read as the reverse complement.
TCTCCACGCTCTCAAATAGCGAAGTAAAATCAGTGGACTTCAGCTGGTCCACATCCTTTCTCAATCCAATAAGATCGGCCTTCAAGGCCGTCACAACATCAACAACACCCTGACTCTGCTCACAAGCCTCAACTCTGACTCTAAACGCATCTACGGCCAACTTGTGGCCATCAATCTCAGCTCTGAGGGGTGCTAAGGCAGCAACAATGGCCCTCTCGATCATCCCAGGAATAGCGGCCTCTAACCTGGAGGCACGCACATTGGTGGATTGGGCCAAATGCCCCATATTGAACAACATCGATTGGGTGATCGGACGTCTGGAAGCAGAAGCGACAACAGATCTAGGGGGAAGGGGTGCAACAGAAGTGCCAGGAGTATTGGAAGGAGTGGAGCTAGAAGTATCTGAAGGACCAGTGGCCGGAGTAGGCATGCTTGCCTCTGCAGGTATCATATCAATGTCAACCTCCGATGATGTATCCACCGGGGCTGGCCTCCTCCTGTCAGCCTCATCCCGCGTGTACTCGGCCTCTATACACCGGATGTCGGTAGAAGATGTGGGTGTAACCTCGATATCTCTCTTCTCATCTCATGGAACTCAGGCCCATCGACACAACTCGGTGATTAACACTAGAAATGAGAGAGAGGTATGGTGCTGCTTGGCCCTCATGTCCATCACCTGCTCAATAATCAACCCCAAATTTAGCCTCTTCCTAGGAATGATGGACCCAAGACAGGCCGCTTTTGGGTAGCGGATGATAGACTCGTTCTGGGACGGCATGATCGTGCAGCTGATAAACCCAAACCAATACCAAGCTGCCACATTAAAATCCTTCTTCTCTATCGGCGCTCTGACCTCAATCCACCTCTGGGTGATGTCAGAGAGAAGGGGGGCCAGCCAACCTTTTAGGTCATCCAGAGTCTTTGTCGTGATTATACTCTGGTAGTCATGTATGAAGTCGAAGCACGCCCTAACACAACATTTATTTCATCACTGCTGCATTTAACCTTCTTTCCTCGGACCACCACAAAGTCCACCGGCTTGAAGGCACTAGCCTTCTTCTTCCCCTGAGGCACCAAGTCACCGTAAGCTGAGTAGAACTCGCGGACCCAAGTAGGAATGTATGGGACACGGGGCTTGGTGAAGACCTCGAATCTGTGGAACCTGAGAGTGTTCCACACCGCTGGATGTCTGTCCACCACACCATCTGTGGACAATCTCTTCTCCTCTAGTATGGTCCTCAATCCCTCGGCCTTTAGTCTGTTGAGTGACCGAGGAGGAGGACCCTGCACAGGGGGTGCTTGTACTACTATGTGTGCCGGAGGTACTGGGATCCTAAACAGATCGTTCATTGTCTTGGAGCGTAGCTCCGCTCTCCTGACCTCAAGTAACTGATCATCCTCAGGCTCAGAGATAGGAGCCTGAGAATCACTTTGTGATTCCCTCTCACTGTCGGAGGTAATGAGGTGTGTCTCATATACTCCCTCACTATATGAGCTAGCCTCCTCCAGCGTCACAATCGCAGGTGCTTTGCCCTTGCCCTTACCTCTCTGTGGAGGTAGTTTCTTGGCCTTTGCTCGGGAAGTAGCTGCCTCCTCATTTATAATGACTCCTCATGCCCGCTTTCGGGGTGGTATGTCTCTTCCGGAAACTTAAGGTCTAGCCATTCCTGCAAACAACATAGAAAAACGTTAGAAAAAATTTCAGAAAAAGTGCAGAAAATAAGTTGCAGAAAGACTCGCCGAACCGGTCGGCGAGTCGCCGAATCACTTTGGCGAGCCAAGTCGGGCTCGCCGAAAGTTCCAGCACAAACATTTCAATAACTCAAAGCTGATCGGCGATGTCCAGGGCCTTTCGGCGAACTAAAAGTAGCTCACCGAAAGTTACAGTGCATTTTAAGGAATGAAGGGCGATCAAGAAGTACTTTCGGTGAGTCGCCGAGTGAACTCGACGAGCTCAGGTGTATCACCGAGTGGACTCGGCGAGCTCAGGTGTATCGCCGAAAGTTACAGAATCAAAATCAACATTTTAAGGAAATTAAGGGCGATCTCGGGGGACTTAGGCGAACTGCCGAACCATTCGGCGAGCTCGACTCAGCTCGCCAAATGGCCCAACGTGCCAGTTTCTCACCCCATTGTTTAAAATCAAACCCGTAGCCCACAAAATCAAAATTAAACACTTACACTATGAAATTAAAGCAAGACCCATACTACCCATGCCTTTGGGGTACTCAGACTTCCCCCGATTTGGCCAAAATTGGCCATTTGACATCTTTTGCCCTTAAGAATGACGTCAACTGTTTTATCATCGGAAAAACTATGACATTTGGCACAATCTGGGGTTACTCAGACTTCACCCCGCTAGACCCAACAAAAATTTAGCCCAACCCAACAATTTCGACTCAATTTCAACAAGCAAAGACACGGGAATCATAATTAAAGGCCGAATAATTACGATTTCACTTAAAATTAGGCAAACAACACTCATAAGATGATTACCCAAAAATATTCAACAACAAAATACCGATTTCATTCGAGTTCAACCACATATAGAGTTCGGGGTTCGGAAAACCAACCTCTATACTGAAAACAAATTTGAAATGCTAGGCGACAAAAAAATTCCACAATCCGAGCAAAGATCCCAAGTGAAATGAAGGTAAAAATGTGCAAAATACGAAAGACTAATATCGGGGTGAGAGTACGGGAGTCTAAAATGTGAGAAAATTAAGGATTTTTAAATTTAAAACCGTTTGGCCCTTTAAAACCTTTCAGTTCGCGCGCCAGTCGTCTGAGTATATCATGCCCGCCGACCCACTCTGTGATGCGCCGAGTGGTGCTTTGGCTCACCGAGTTTTCCAGAACTCCCAGCCCTTTGGGGGTTCAAACGACAGGCAAAGTCGGGCTCGCCGACCTCTTTGGCATGTGGCCGACTAGAATTTTGGCTCGCCTAATTGCCTATTTTCCAATACTTTTCACTTTTCAACCAGCAAAATCAACACCCGTTATTCAAAAACAAAATTTAAAACATCAAAGACTTGGGTTGCCTCCCAAGAAGCGCCTTATTTAACGTCGTGGCACGATGTGGATACGCTTTCAAGGATCATTCTTCGGGTTGGCCAAGGTATCACTTGGCAGGCCCCGTTTTGGCCTTGGGTTCAAATGAAATGAGATTTGACCCATTTGCGTTTCCAATTGCTTGATTGACACTGAATGAGAGGTGACCGTCTGATTGAGTGTAGAGACGTCTTCTTTCATTTCTTTCAAGACTTTGTCCGACCCCTCTACATTATTGAGAATGCGTGAGAGCATGTCTTCCGTACGAACATTCTCCGAGTCAGCCCTTGGTTCCTTGGGCTTTTGACGCTCATGAGGTGGGATGTACCTATCCTTGTTACCCTCTCTTTCCTTCCAAGTGGTGTTACGATCACACCATTCTCTGTCATGATCTCTCCATCCATCATCTCTGTTCCAACCCAGATTTCCACCCGGCCTTGGATAGTTTTGATGAAAAACTCCTCCTTGATTTGCAAGGATGTTCACTTCCTCGTTGTACACTTCAAATTGTGCCTCCTCGGGGTTTGCTCCACCAACACTCAAAACATTTACACTCTTCAACCCACTACCCATCACATTTTTCAAAAATAAGTCCAGTTGGGTCATCATTTTTGCCATGTTTTGGTCTCTCTCTTGATCCTTCTCGATCTGCTATTTTGTCATTCTAAAGGTGAGAGGAGACACTTGGTCCTCACGAGTGTACCATGCTCTATTGATTTTTGTCATGTGATCTAGGAGTTGAGATGCGACCTCCCAAGGCTGTTGCATTATACCACCGGGAACAAGTTGATCCGCAACCCCTTTGTTCACCGAGTCAAGACTCGTGTAAAAGTATTGCAACAAGACATCGTGGGGCAGCCCATGAGTTGGGCACTGGAGTAATAGCTTTTGAAACCTCAGCCACGTCTCGTGGATTGTTTCACCTTTCAAGCGTTTGTACCGTTGAATGATATCCCTTAACGTCATCATCCTTGATGGGGGAAAGTACCTCATGTAGAAAGCTGCGGTCAACTCAACCCAAGTGGTAACGGAGTTTCTCGGAAGATCAGCCAACCACTTAGTGGCTTCTCCCATCAAAGAGAATGGAAATAATCGAAGATGGACCGATTCTTGAGAAATGTTTTTGAACGAGAACGTTCCACAAATGTCAACGAAATTCTGAATGTGCTCATGGGAATCCTCATGACCCAGCCCTCCAAACAATCCTTTCAATTGTAGGAGCTGAAGCATTGTGCTAGTGATGTGAAAAATAGCGTTTCCTTCGGCAGGAGGTAGACGTATAGCCCCGACACCACCCAATTGGATAGGGTCGTTAACATCGTTCAAATTCCCTATATCGTCTTGGTGGACAACTTGGCTACCATTGCTCCCATTTACGCTCATTTCTTTTTCTGTTCAACACAGCCAACAAAAATACAAACAAGGTAAGTCGATTCAACTATAACACAAAAAGATCACAATTCAAACTTCAATAATAGAATTCTAAACAACACCACTCCCTGGTAGCGACGCCATTTTGATAGACGTCTCAAATACACCTCATCCAATTCTAGGTGTAGACGATCGTTAATCAGTATAAAACCCAACTAAGAGTTGGGGTCAAACCCACAGGGAGCGGTACTTGTTTAAATTCAATTATGAAGTTATAACGTGGTCTATTCGGTTATAGGAATGGAAATTATCACAAACATGTAAATAAATCTAAGGGTGTGACAATGAATGTCAGATGGGGGGTTTGGATTGTCAATTAGCAGCTACAACACAGTCAAACACTGTCATGACCCAGGGGTACCCCCTAGATGTAAAAAGGCGTACATGACCCCGAGAGGCCTCATACAAGCCACTTAGCATATCATAACATAAAGTAATAGAAATGAGTGAGAATTAAAACTTTTCAATACAATCAAAGTCTTTTATAAAAATGAGCGGAAGTCTAATACCATAGTCTCAAACCATATAAAACAATATGAATAAGTCTTGGGACGCAACCCATACCATAGTCCAAGACATAAAAGAAAAACATGATAGAAGAGGGTGATCATATCCTCGAACGCAATGATGACTCACCAAATCTTCACTTCCTTGATCAACAACGAAGCTAGCCATGAGTGTGAGAATCTAAGTTGCCGGACCCTATATTTGATAAAAATGTAGGCAAAGTATGCGTTGTACAATTAAGTACTAAATATGATAGCTAGCATAAACAACATAAACATCATGGTTAGTCAATATAAACCATAAGCATAATCAGGCACATACATCAATATCATAATAAGAAATGAATACTTATCAAGCAACCTTACTCATCCTTAGTCAAGACTTGGGTCATCCGCCTCTTGTCAACTTACCTCATGGAAGGCATCTCAAGCAACAATCCAAGATATTCATTCTTTACATCATAGTTCTCATAATTCATACTTACTTATAAAGACATGGGGATTCTCCTCTTTGACTAACTTACAAAGGCTAATGGGTATTCGCCTCTTGCCTTACTTACTTTTAGATTGCGGGTACTCGCCTCCACAACCTCATCGTATGACATGTGTACTCGCCTCCACATCATTTCATAAGGAGCATGGGTACTCGCCTCCATGTCCATTCATCATAATAGGAACGTTGGGACTCACCTCTTGTTCAACTCTAAGGAGTATAGGAATCACCTCATATCCTTTCATATGGAGGTCAAGGGTAATCGCCTCTAGCCTCAACAATTACATCATCTTTTAGTCTAGATTCATTTTAAGTGAGCATTCCTTTCAAACCTAGAATCACTCATGTGAGTAAACCTTTCACATTCATACATTCATAATTAGGCAATTTATGTGGGAAGTATCCCTTCCTCAACAATGATATCAATAGTCAACAATGGATAACATAATCTTTACTCTCAAGACCTATATCTCATAATCATGCTATATTCTCAATCTAAAGCAATCAAATCATGATTCATCATATAAGCTTTAACTCTACATATCTTATCAATCCTAGATTGAATACATCTATACCCACATTATAGCACTTCATGGCAACAAGACCCATTTACATAATTTCATCTTTCTAGACATGGGTACATGAAATTTCATCCTAAAAACATGATTTACTAAAAATTCAATCATAAACAATCATTATCCACTCAATTGGATCAATATTCATCATTACCCACAACATTGGAAGAAACCCTAACTAGAATTGGGGAATTCTTCATCAAATTGGGGGAATTTTAGGGGACTCCATAGATGGAAGATATCCATGGATGAAAAGCTAATATACCTTAGTCACAATGCCCACAAAAGCTTGTAGATTAGGAGACTTGATCTTGACCTAGCGTCAATCTCTTCCTTCTCCTTCTTCTTTCTAGAGAGAGAATATTTGAGAGGGGTTTTGAGTTTTCTTTTTGGGTTCTTGAGAGAATGACTTAGTTGGGGGAAATTTGGGAATAAAATGCTTATATACTTTTCTAGGTTGAGAGCCAAACGACATAGTATTGCATTAAGAAAACTATGAAAAGACATTGAGGACCCCAACTTAAAAACTGCAGCTTTTCTCGCCGAAGCTCACCAAGGGCACTTGGCGACTCGCCAAATGGGCCCTTGGATTGCCTCAATTTACAGTAGCTCACCCCATGGAGGCAGACCATTTAGCGATGGAAATGTCCTCTTGGCGATGCACCAACCTAAACGGCGAGCCCCAACTTGGCTCGCCCAAATTTACAGTACCTTGGGCCTCCTAGACTGTCCACTAGGTGATGGGGTTGCTACTTGGCGGATCGCCAAGTAGCTTTGGCGACAACACTGCCCTAGCCAAGTTTGCTTGGGCAGAAAAAATGATTTCCTAGGTGACATAGGCTCTTGCCCTCCTCCATGGCATGGTACCCCCACACACTTAGCCCTAGTTTAGCTTACTAGGTTTTGGGATGTTACATTATCTCCCCCTTGGGGACATTCTTCCTCGAATGAGATTCTAAGCATGTTTCTAGACTCAAGACTCAAGACTAGCAGCCCATCCTACATGCAACTCATCTAAATGCGCACACTCTATGGAGGAAACATCAACTCCAAGCCAAACATACTCAATGCATCATAAGGAAGACGAGCTACATCTAACAACCCAATATGCATGAAATTTTCAGATTTCTTACATTTAAGGAGGAACTATCATCTCCCAACTTAATAGCATGCTCAACACAATCTCATGGAGCCCAAATACAATCAATACTTAAAAGAACATACTAAAGGAGGAAATCTCTGCTCCAAGTCAAGGCATGTTCAATAATTCATCTCATGAAGTCTATAGGCAACTTCTTACTCAATGCACCACAACATGAGGAAAATAATTCTTATAAGTCATTCCTTTCACAACTTAAACATTTCATGAACATGCATAATCATAAGAAAATCATTGAAACACATAAAACACACATGACTCCAAATCATAAAAACAACCAAGAGGAAATTCATTACCTCAAGCTAGAATAGGGGGAGAAGGAAAAAGATGAGGATATCGAGACTTCATATTGGCCTCGGCCTCCCAAGTAGCACCCTCAACTAAGTGGTTTCTCCACAAAACCTTCACGGAAGCAACTTCCTTGTTCCTCAATTTCTTAACTTGCCTGTCCAAAATCTCAACCGAAACTTCTTCATAAGAAAGACTCTCATCAACTCCCAATCCTTCAAGGGGAACTATGGATGTCAGATTTCCAAAACACTTCTTAAGCATAGAGAAATGGAAAACAAGATGCACGGTTGCCAACTCATTTGTCAAATCCAACTCATAAGCAACCTTACCAACACGTCTCAAGATTTGATATGGGCCTATAAATCGGGGACTAAGTTTTCCTTTCTTCCCAAATCTCATCACACCCTTCATGGGTGAGATTTTCAAATAGACCCAATCACTAACCTCAAACTCAAGGTCTCTTCTTCTAACATCAGCATAGGACTTTTGTCGGCTTTGGGAGGTCCTCAACCTCTCTCTAATAAGACAGACCTTTTCCATAGCCTTTTGAACTAGCTCGGGTCCGATCAAGGCAACCTCACCCACTTTAAACCACCCTATAGGAGATCTACACTTCCTACCATAAAGAGCTTCAAATGGGGCCATACCAATACTAGAATGGTAGCTATTATTATAAGCAAACTCTATCAATGGCAAGTGATCATCCCAACTCCCCTTGAAATCGATGACACATGCTCTCAACATATGCTCTAAAGTTTGGATCGTTCACTCCGCTTACACATCGGTTTGTGGGTGAAAAGCCGTACTAAGCTTCACTTTTGTGCCAAGACCCTTTTGGAATGATCTCTGAAACTGAGTACCTCTATCGGATATAATGGACAACGGCACACCATGCAAACTTACTATTTCTCTCAAATACAACTTGGCATAGTCTTCCACCACATAAGAAACCTTGACGGGAATGAAATGGGCCGATTTCGTCATTCGGTCTACTATCACCCAAATCGAATCATATTGGTGCCGAGTGCGTGGCAACCCTACTATAAAGTCCATATTTATGTCTTCCCACTTCCAAGTAGGAATGCTAATATCTTGAGCTAAACCTTCCGATTTTTGATGCTCAACTTTTACTTGTTGGCAATTTGGACATTTAACCACAAATCCCGTAATATCTCTCTTCATCCCATTCGACCAATAAAACTCCCGTAAATCACGGTACATCTTGGTGGCTCCCGGGTGAATGGAATATCGAGAACTATGGGCTTCCACCAAATTTTTTTCCCTTAGCTCATCAACATTTGGAACACATAATCGACCTTGGTATCTAAATACCCCATCTCCCCCTAGGGATAAAGCCTCAACGGACTTCTTGAGTAACACCTCTTTTAATTCTACTAAAATTGGATCTAGACCTTTCTTAGCTTTCACCTCACTCACAAAAGATGACTCGGAACCATTATGAACCATGATACCACCCTTGGTAGAGTCTACTAACCGAACACCCAAACGGGCAAATCTATGTACATCTCATACCAATTCCTTCTTATCCTCATCAATGTGAGCAACACTACCCATGGACAACCTACTAAGAGCATCCGCTACTACATTAGCCTTGCCGGGGTGATAAAGAACACTCATGTCATGATCCTTCAACAACTCAAGCCACCTTCTTTGGCGAAGATTTAGATCTTTTTGGGTAAACACATATTGTAAACTCTTATGGTCGGTGAAAACATCAACATGAACCCCATACAAATAATGCCTCCAAATCTTTAAGGCAAACACCACCGCCGCCAATTCAAGTTCGTGGGTAGGATAGTTCTTCTCATGAACCTTAAGTTGCCTTGAAGCATAGGCAATCACTTTACCATTTTGTATAAGCACACATCCCAATCCAACTTTAAAGGCGTCGCAATATACCATAAAACCATCCATACCTTTCGGTAAAGTCAACACCGGAGCGGAAGTAAGTCTATCTTTCAACTCTTGAAAACTTTTCTCACAAGCATCCGACCATATGAACTTAGCCTTCTTTTGAGTCAATGCCATCAAAGGAGAAGCAATGGAGGAAAACCCTTCAACAAACCTTCTATAATATCTGGCCAAACCCAAGAAGCTTCTAATATCTGTCGGTGATAGAGGTCTAGGCCAACTCTTGACCGCATCCGTCTTAATCGGATCCACCTCAACACCCTTGCTTTAAACAATATGGCCCAAGAAGGCCACAGACCTCAACCAAAGTTCACATTTACTAAACTTAGCAAAAAGTTGTTGGTTCGTAAGGACTTGCAATACGATCCTCAAATGATCAATATGCTCATTCTCACTTCTTGAATAGATCAAAATATCATCAATAAACACGATCACAAACATGTCATGATAATGTCAGAACACTCTATTCATCAAGTCCATAAATGCCACTGGAGCGTTAGTCAAACTGAAGGACATCACCAAGAACTCATAATGGCCATATCGGGTCCTAAAAGACATTTTCAGAATATCTTCTTCTTTCACCCTCAATTGGTGATAAACCGACCGGAGATCAATCTTAGAGAAATAACTTGCCCCTTGAAGTTGATCAAACAAATCATCTATCCTCAGAAGAGGATACTTGTTCTTAATGGTCACCTTATTCAATTGTCGATAGTTAATACACATACGAAGGGACCCATCTTTCTTCTTAACAAATGGAACCGGAGCACCCATGGCGAGATACTCGGTCTAATAAAACCCTTGTCTAATAGTTCCTTCAATTGTTCTTTCAACTCCTTAAGTTCCATCGGAGCCATTCTAGAAGGAGGAATAGAGATAGGTTGTGTATCCGGGAGAAGGTCAATACCGAAGTCTATTTCTCTTTTGGGAGGAATACCGGGTAAATCATCCGGTAACACTTCCGGGAACTCTTTAATAATGGGGACTGACTCAAGACTGGGGACTTCGAAATCCACATCCCTCACCCTAACTATATGATAAACACAACCTTTAGAGATCATCTTTCTAGCTTTAAGGTAAGAAACGAATTGACCTCTAGGCATAGAATTTCCCCCCTTCCACTCTAGGATAGGCTCATTTGGAAATTGAAACTTGACTATACGAGTTCTACAATCTATAGACGCATAACATGAATGCAACCAATCCATCACAAGGATGACATCAAAGTCTAACATATCAAGCTCTACCAAGTTAACAAGAGTAACTCTATGGGATAAGGAAACGGGACATATTCTATAGACCCTCTTAGCCACCACAGAATCACCAACATGAGTAAAGACAGAAAAAGGTTCTAATAACACATCGGGGAGCACATCAAACCTCATACTATATAAGGAGTCACAAAAGATAAAGTAGCTCCTGGATCACGTAAAGCATACACATCCAATTGAAATACTTTTAACATATCGGTCACCACATCCGGGGAACTCTCTTGATCGTCTCTAGTCTGAAGAGCATAAAAGCAGTTTTGCTTAGGAGCACTTGCACCCGAACCACTTGGACTGGATGAAGGGTAGGGTTGAGCCTTACGAAGATTATCTCCATCATTCTTAGCAATCAAAGTACAATCTCTGATCTTGTGATCCGTCTTTTCACACCCAAAGTAAGCATTGGAACCCGCTAGACACTTACCCTCATGATTTCTTACACACTTAGCACAAGTAGGCATCATGGAGTTATTACCATCTCCTTGAGGTTTAAGGTTAGACAACCTTTCATTGTTAGACCTTGGAGGAGCATTTGAAGAACCTTGCCAAGAGAACTTTTGCCGAAACCTTGAACGACCCTGTCCACCGGACCTAGAATGTGAATAGTTACCATCATCCACTCTTGCTCTCTTTGCCTCTCTAGATCTTTCCTTGAGCTTTTCTTCCTCAATTTGTTGGGCATGCACCATAAGGCGAGAAATGTCCATGTCATGGATAAGCATAGCGGTGCGACATTCTTTGACAACCAAGTCGGACACTCCCGACACAAAGTTACTCATTTTGGTTCTTCGATCCACCATAATGGAAGGAGCATACTTAGATAGTTGAGTGAACCTTAAAGCGTATTCCCTTACATTCATATTTCCTTGCCTAAGGTTAATGAACTCTAGCACCTTGGCCTCTCTCATCTCAAGAGGGAAAAATCAGTCAAGAAAAGCACTTTTGAATCTTTCTTATTCTATGGGACCTGCTTTTTCCGGCCTAGCCTCCTTCCATTGATTAAACCAAATCTGTGCAACCCCTTTGAGTTGATAGGTGGCCAACTACGCCTTCTCTACCGGTGTCACTCCCATGATAGCAAGTATCTTATAGACCTCATCGATAAACTCTTGAGGATCTTCCTCCATTTTGGAACCATGAAATTCGGGAGGGTTCATCTTTGTAAAGTCCCTAACTCTTGCCGCTGTCGTACCCACATTTGAGTTCACGGGAGCTACCACCTCTCTATTGGCTTGTGCCGTCACGGCTTGAGCCAACACTTGAAAAGCCATCCTAAACTCCGCATTCGTCACATTATCAGCCAAAGGATCAATCAGAGCTTGAGGAGGAGCTTGGGGAGGAACCTTTTGTCCCACATTATCTCCCTCAGTCCTTCTAGCATTAGTCCTTCTAGTAGTCATATCCTGAAAACCATCGGATAAGGATTAGGAGAAAGACTTTATAGAGTTAAACTCCATGGCACGACTTTAAGAAATGAAGAAGTGAAGTTTCCTAAACATCTAATAGCCTCTCATTCATAAATGTGGCGCGATTCACACTTATGAACAAGACTCTACTAGACGTGGTTTGAGACATCCTAGAACCATTCTAAACCTTGTGATTTGATTACCAAGTTTGTCACGACCCAGGGGTACCCCTAGATCTAACAAGGCGTGCAAGACCCCGAGATGCCTCATACAAGCCACTTAGCATATCATAACATAAAGTAATAGAAATGAGCGAGAATTAAAACTTTTCAATACAATCAAAGTCTTTTATAAAAATGAGCGGAAGTCTAATACCATAGTATCAAACCATCTAAAACAACATGAATAAGTCTTGGGATGCAACCCATACCATAGTCCAAGACATAAAAGAAAAACATGATAGAAAATGGTGATCATATCCTTGAACACAATGAGGACTCACCAAATCTTCACTTCCTTGATGAACAATGAAGCTAGCCACGAGTGTTAGAATCTAAGTTGCCGGACCCTACATTTGATAAGAATGTAGGCAAAGTATGCATTAGTACAATTAAGTACTAAATATGATAACTAGCATAAACAACATAAACATCATGGTTAGTTAATATAAACCATAAGCATAATCATGCACATACATCAATATCATAATAATAAAGCCTTACTCATCCTTAGTCAAGACTTGGGTCATCCGCCTCTAGTCAACTTACCTCATGGAAGGCATCTCAAGCAACAATCCAAGCTATTCATTCTTTACATCATAGTTCTCATAATTCATACTTACTTTTAAAGACATGGGGATTCTCCTCTTTGCCTAACTTACAAAGGCTAATGTGTATTCTCCTCTTGCCTTACTTACTTTTAGATTGCGGGTACTCGCCTCCACAACCTCATCGTATGACACAAGTACTCGCCTCCACATCATTTCATAAGGAGCATGGGTACTCGCCTCCATGTCCATTCATCATAATAGGAACGTTGGGACTCACCTCTTGTTCAACTCTAAGGAGTATGGGAATCACCTCACATCCTTTCATATGGAGGTCAAGGGTAATTGCCTCTAGCCTCAACAATTACATCATCTTTTAGTCTAGATTCATTTTAGGTGCGCATTCCTTTCAAACCTAGAATAATTCATGTGATTAAAACTTTCACATTTATACATTCATAATTAGATAATTTATGTGGGAAGTATCCCTTCCTCAACAATGATATCAATAGTCAACAATGGACAACATAATCCTTATTCTCAAGACCTATATCTCATAATCATTCTATATGCTAAATCTCAAGCAATCAAATCATGATTTATCATATAAGCTTTAACTCTACATATCTCATCGATCCTAGATTGAATACATCTAAACCCACATTATAGCCCTTCATGGAAACAAGACCCATTTACATAATTTCATCTTTCTAGACATGGGTACATGAAATGTCATCCTAAAACATGATTTACTAACAATTCAATCATTATCCACTCAATTGGATCAATATTCATCCTTACCCACAGCATTGGAAGAAACCGTAACTAGAATTGGAGAATTCTTCATCAAATTGGGGGAATTCTAGGGGACTCCAGAGATGGAAGATATCTATGGATGAAAAGCTAACATACCTTAGTCACAAATGCCCATAAAAGCTTGAAGATTAGGAGACTTGATCTTGATCTAGCTTTAATTTCTTCCTTCTCCTTCTTCTTTCTAGAGAGAAAATATTTGAGAGGGGTTTTGGGTTCTTGAGAGAATGACTTAGTTGGGGGAAATTTGGGAATAAAATGCTTATATACTTTTCTAGGTTAAGATCCAAACGACATAGTATTGCATTAAGAAAACTATGAAAAGACATTAAGGACCCCAACTTAAAAACTGCAGCTTTTCTCGCCGAAGCTCGCCAAGGGCACTTGGCGACTCGCCAAATGGGCCCTTGGATTGCCTAAATTTACAGTAGCTCACCCCATGGAGGCAGACCATTTGGCGATGGAAAGGTCCTCTTGGCGATGTGCCAACCTAAACGGCGAGCCCCGACTTGGCACACCCAAATTCACAGTACCTTGGGCCTCCTAGACTGTCCACTAGGCGATGGGGTTGCTACTTGGCGGATCGCCAAGTAGCTTTGGCGACCACACTGCCCTAGCCAAGTTGGCTTGGGCAGAAAAAAATGATTTCCTAGGAGACATAGGCTCTTGCTCTCCTCCATTGCATGGTACCCCCACACACTTAGCCCTAGTTTAGCTTACTAGGTTCCGGAATGTTACAAACCCGAGGAAAATAACAATATAGAGAGGAATTCTCGGGATGTGATCGATTATAGGCAAATTTTACTGTATGGGTAATTGAAATTACTAACAAATTGCTAAATATCAGTAGGTAGGCTAGACTATAAGTAAGATAGTTTTCTCTCAAACAACTACCTCGATTCAAGTGATTTCTTTCGAACATCAACAAGCTTGGCAAATAAGAACAACCCACACCTTAATTCATCCACTCTCTCGAGCTAGATGGGTAGAATCGAATTTAGGATTTACTCTTTTGAGCTAAACCCATATCAATCCATTGGCTACAATCATTAATCAAAAGCTTTGATTCTAAAACTTTTCTCTCAAGCAAGACTAGAATTGCATTTGCAACTACAATTCTTAGATTAAAACACCGCTAACGATTAAACCCACTTCAATTAAGCATTAAAATCAGTAAATAAAAATACCCATAAGCTAATTCAACCCATAATCACACCCCAAGAATTGGGGTTTTAGCTAAACATCATAAAAATGTAAAAACAATTACCAACTCGATTGGCCATCAGCTGGGTAAGAGTTTCCAAGCCTTTAAAATGTTTCAAAATGGTTAAATTCAGAAACCCACTTGCAAATCCTCAAAATTAAGCTTAGAAATCCTCAAAGTCTACAATAGGAACTGAAAAACTAAGAGAAAACTCTAACTCTAAAAGTTGGGGATCAGAACTCTCTGGGAACTCCTCAAAATTCCTTTTCAATTCGAATTTATAGTTGCCCACTTTTTGGCCTGAAAGTTCATTCGGCGGAATAAGTCGCGCCTCATCGAGTGGTTCTGCGATCCGCCCTTTGCTCCCTTCCATCGCCATTCTGAATTAGTCATCAGCCTCCCAGAACTTTGGGTGATCCAACTTGTTGTCGCGGAGTGGATCGGCGATCCGTCGACTGCCCAGTTTTTTCGCCAACTTGGTTCTTTCCCAGGGCTGGCACGCTGAAACTTTGGGTGAGCTAAAGAGCCACTCGGCGGTGTGCCAAGTGGTTTTGGCGATCCCCAGGATCGCTTTTCTTCACTTCTTCAGCTTTTTAGTTCCTTTTTATCCTGTCATGTCCTTGCCTTGCTCTTTAGCATTCATAGCTACAAATCACACTTTAACATCAGTTTAGAGCATAAATTAGGCATTTGAGGAGACTTATACTATCAAAACAAAGCACTAAATGAGTCGAAATCTCTGACTCATCAGTAGCCCAATCCCATTATTTATCAACATTAGTTCATACATTGAAAATCTTTATGAATTCACATATCTTATCTTATCATTGCTTGCCTCTCTATCAACCTTACCTTATCCTTCATTAGAAATCCAACCTTACCAGCTTTCAAACTCAAAACAACAAAAGAACTTATCGCTACACTCGAGTGGAACGTCTGTAGGCTTCTATCTCAAATCTTATGTTAACACCTCAAAATTTGGAATAATGGAGAAAATAAATTTTGAGCTGAAGTCTGTGTCTACGGGTCCCCATCTATGGACCGTAGAAGCTTCTATGGACCATAGATTGAAATCGTAGGAAGTGAAAAAATTGTTTTCCTAAAATTAAGTCTCAGTACCTTTTTTACGGTTCACCAGGACGGTCCGTCATCCTATTTATGAGTCATAGATAGCTCTCATAGGTGACTCCGAGACTTAATAAAATTTTAATGCCTAAGGTTGGGTTATACGATTGGTATCTACGGTCCGTAAAATGACCTACAAACCATAGATGGTGTCCGTCAAAATTTGGGCAAATAAAGAAGTTTCTGAATCTTTCTACGGTTGACTAGTACGGTCCGTAAAAGGACCTATGGACCGTAAAAGGACCTACGGACCGTAGGTTGAGTCCGACAGTTATTTTTAAGGGGATTTTGAGTCTTTACTAATTATTCAATCCTATACTACGTCATTTTGCCTTCTACCCTGAGCCTTATCTAAAGGTTTTAAGCCCCAAATTACCCATTTTCAACTCATTCTCCTAAATTCCCTTAACTTGACCAAATTCACTCTCCAAATTATCTCAAGTCTAAGGAAGAAGAAAAGCTATGGTTCTATTCAAGTCTCCAAATTTTTCATTTTCTTGGGCTTAAAGGATCATGGTATGTGTGTATTCACCCATGGAGTCCTTTCCTCCATGGGGTCTCCAAAGATTTTAAATTCCCAATTCAAGTTTTCAATTGATTCAAGTTAGGGTTTTCAATACAATCTTTATGGGTTTTACTCAATTATGATTTATTATTATTGATAAAGTCTCATAATGCATAATTTAGTATTAATACATGATAATTAGTTGAAATTATGTTGACCTATGCATGATCCATAATTTTTGATTAAGAACCCATGATGAAGGTTATGAACTATGAATTATGAATCTATGAAGATATGCATGTTTTCATAAAATTCTTGAAAATGATTTGAGGATGCTTTGAGAGCAAAGTATAAATACTATTATGAAAGAATTTCTTAGTTACTATTATGATCATGATTTTGAAAGGTATTTCTCACATATGAATTCACATTGGTGAAAGGTTTTCTCATCTATGTTAAATTATGTTTAAGGAGCTATTTTATGTTTTCATCTTGAAATATGTGGATTGGTGTTGATCATTGCCTTTCCCTATGTTAAATTAGTATTTGACTTATAGCTATTCCATTGGGATTTACACTTAGCACCGAGATGGCTTCGCGGTGGAGGCTCAAATAGGGTAGTCTCTAGTAGACCCCGTAGGATGTTTTAATGACCTAGCTAGTGGATCCTCTATTGCAAATGAGGATATGTATGGATTCTACCTTGGCAAGTAATTTCCCCTTCTTTTGGTATGAGGGATATACCAGATTTCATGATATAACTCTCATGGTCTTATTGTCGGTTAAAGCTAATATACCACCAAATATTTATGTTTTCTTTAAAGCTTTTCTTATGTCCTTTATGTTAATGTACTCAACCATGCTTTCATGATTTTCATTTCATTTCTTTTTTAAAGCTTTCCAAATGTTTCAATATATTAGGCTTTCTTATTTTAAGTCATGCTATCATGCTTATGCTTATGCACTTCATACTTAGTACATTCTATGTACTAATGCATACTTGTGCGTACATTATTTAACTAATGTAGGGTCTGATGCTCCTATATCCCATACTCGTGGCTAGTTGATCCTTCATAGACTTTGATTATTAGTGAGTCCTTATGTTTCGAGGATCGAGACTCTTTTATTGCTTTATGTCATTTCCTTTCCAGACTTTGTATGTGATGTGTGGGTTACGTCCCAATAACTTTTATTATGATTATTAGATGACTTTGAGACTTATGTTAGACTTTCGCTTTTGTCAAACTATATTGAAATGTTTCTTTTGAACTCTTTATTCTATTATCTTGTATGATTAGTGCTAAGTGGCTTGTGTAGGGCCTCTCGGGGTTCTATATGCCATGTTTTGAATATGGTATACTTTGAGTTGTGACAAACTTGGTATTTAAAGCACAAGGTTTAGAAAGGTCCTAGGATGTCTCATAAGCCATGTGAGTAGAGTCTTGTTCATGAGTGTGATGTGTGCCATATTTATGAATAGAAAGCTATAAGATATTTAGGAAATTCCACTTCTTTCATCACTCTAAAGTCGTGCGATAGAGTTTAACTCTATATGTCTTTCTCCTAATACTTATCTGATGTTGTTCAAGATATTGCCCCTCGAATAGCATACATTATAAGGAACGCGGGTGAGAATGTGGAATAAGAAGCTCCTCAAGTTCCGGCCGACCCTTTGGCCGAACAAGTGGCTAATGCCAAGCTTAGGGCTGTTTTTCAAGTGTGGTTCAAGTCATAATGACTCAAGCCAATATGGAGGCTGTGGCCATCGTGAACCCAAATCTAGGTATGGCGGCAACTAGAGTGAGGGACTTCACTAGGATGAATCCTTCGGAGTTCTATGGTTCCAAGGTTGAGGAAGATCCTTAAGAGTTCATTGATGAGGTGTATAAGGTTTTGATGATCATGGGAGTGATGCTGATGTAAAAGGCGGAATTGGGTGCCTATCAACTTAAGGGTTTTGCTCAGTTTGGTTCAACCAATGGAAGGAAGAGAGGGAGGTTGATGCGGGTCCTCCTGATTGGAAAAAGTTTAAGGGTGCTTGATAGGTTCTTTTCCCTTTGAAATGAGGGAGGCAAAGGTACTTGAATTTATTAACTTTCGTCAAGGGAATATGAGTGTGAAGGAGTATGCCTTGAAGTTCACACAACTTTCTAGGTATGCTCCAACTATGGTTGCTGACTCTAGGGAAAAGATGATCAGTTTGTTTCGAGTGTGTCCAAAATAGTGGTTAAGGAATGTCATACCACCATCCTCATTAAGTAAATGTATATTTCTCATCTAATGATTTATTCCCAACAAATCAAAGAAGAGAAACTTAAGGAAAGGTCTAGGGAGGTAAAGAGGGCAAAGACCGATGATGGTGACTTTTCACATTCAACGTCTGATGTACATGTTTGTTCTAAATTCCGAAAAAGTTTATTCAGTCAAGGTTCCTCCAATACTCCAGCTCCTAAGTTCAGCAAGGAAAGGGTGTCTGACGCCAAGCCTCAAGGCGGAAATGGTGGTGGAAATGGATCTTCGATTCCTGCATGCCAAAAGTGTGGCCAGAGTCATCCAGGAAAATGCTTGATGGGTACAGATAATTGCTTTTGTTGTGGAAAGAGTGGTCACATCTTGAGGGATTGTCTATCTAAACTTTACAAGGGAAAATATGGTAGGCAAGCTCCACATGGTGGTTCGGGTTCAAGTGCTCCAAAGCAAAACCGATTATATGCACTTCAAACTCATCATGAACAAAAGGGTTCTCCCGATGTGGTTATCAGTATATTGAAAGTCTTTCATATTGATGTTTATTGTAACACCCCGACTGTTCGGAACACTAATTTAACTCGTACCTTCTTGGAAAAACAAAGAGGGTGAGTAATGAATTAAGAATGATGTCGTATGTCATATTTTAAGTGTTCAAGGGTTGTATCTCAAGTTTTTAAGTTAGGTAAGTTGCAAAATAAAAGTTGGCGAAAGTTATCGTAAGTTCCTTTCAAAATATTTCTCTGAAATTTAGGTCAAATGTCTCGGAGGTTTTCTCCCAATCTATAAAGAGTTATAGGTCCTAAAACCTAGCAAATCGAAGGTCTACGAGTCTAATTTCCAACGCATCGAACCGTTCATTCATACAACTTCAGAATAGAGAGATATTCATATTTTCGTGAGACTACGCAAGCAGGCACGTGAGGTGGGTCCCCTAGGTCGGTGGAACTCTTTATATATCTTCTTCTTCAACTTTTCTTCATTTTTTTCAGTAAATAACCAGAAAATTTAGAAAACCCACTTCTAGGATC
>JAJONR010006799.1:0-28583 GCA_029582245.1 Solanum etuberosum | reverse complement strand
AATAAAAAAATTGAAATTGAAAATATTTTTTAAAAACAAACTTTAAATTTTTTTTTTTTTGGGGGGGGTAGGGGGCTGGTTGGGAGGGGTAGTGGTGAGGGTGGGGTGAAAAAAAATTGAAGTTGAAAATATTTTTTAAAAATAAATTTAAAATTCTTTTTTTTTGGAAGGGGGTGGGGAGCTGGTCGGGGGCTGAGGTGGGGTGAAAAATAAAAAATTGAAGTTGAAAATATTTTTTAAAAATAAGCTTAACCAAAATAATTGATTTTTTCAAAAAAAATAAAATTATAATTTGAAGTTGGAGGAGAGTTTCGAAAAATGTTTTCCTTAATTTTTGAACGGAAGTCATTTTCCTTAAATTTGAGAAAAATAAGTTGATTTGAAAAATATTTTCCAAAATTTTAAATCCAACCAAACATGAGAAAATTGAAGTTTTCCGGAATACCAAACACACCCATAGGCCGTGAAAGTAAAGGGTCTAGAATATAGTCTAAGAAGAAGAAGCATAGGGTCTGTATGTTTCTGTCGAATAAAGGGAAAAAAATGACCAAACTCCTGCACGCCTATGTTTGTCTTTTTGTTTTCTTTTAAAAAAACTGAGCTAAATTTATTTAGTTTTTAGTTTTTTTAAAAAAAATTAATATCTTTCTCTTTTAAAATAACTAACTCAAACTTTTTATTTTATCTTTCATCAGAACTTTTTATTACCACACTGAAATTATGACATGTTTTAAATTATAAGCTTCAAAACTCTTATATAACTTGGTATATTCCGAAGTTTGTTTTCTTCTTAATTAGATTTTGTGTAGTAAAATATGTATGTATGAATTGGCACAGAGAAATTCTCCCAGTCATTTTTATTTGTCCCTTATACTGAAAACAATTTTTTTAATTTGTTCATTTTAGTAAATTAAGAGAGATTTTTTTTTTCAATATTACTCTTATCATTGAGTTACCATTCCCCTACGTTTCGATTTGTTTTTTTTTTTTAGTTCATTTCAAAATGAAATATTTTTTTTGACAACTCTTTAATTTCATCTTTTCATGTGATATGTTTAAGTTCACAAGATTAAATGACATTTTTACGGGTCATTTGTTTGGGAACAAGTTATCCTAGGATTAGTTATCCTGCCTGAGTTAGCTATCCTGAGATAACTTATCCACCATGTATATGGGATAATTTATCCCATCACTATGATATATAAGTTATCCCAAACATGGCAACCAAACAAGATACAAATTTTTTATCCCATCACTATTTATTTTTATCCCTCCACCAAATGACCCTTTAGTATATTCTACACATCTTTTTAGTTTAAGACCTCAAGATTTAAATATTTTAATTACTTAAATTTTGTGTCGAGTAGAAATCAACAAACAAACTAAAACAAAAGAGTACATAAACTACTAAATTTTTTATGATGGATGAGGTATACCATGTAATAGTTGTATGAGGGATTTTTTTAATAGAAAAAAGTACATTTTGTAGGTCCCATGTCTTTTCAACCTCTCCCTTTCTCTTCTCACCCCTCCACATTTTGTAGGTACATTATGTACTCTTTTGTTTTAGAAAGATGCATATTTTGATTGAGGGTAATTTAGTGAAAACAATTGTTAGAAAATTGATCTATTTTATTTTTTTAACACTTAATTTGTGTAATCGAGTTTATTACACGCGCGGTGACTGGATGAGTAAAGGGCTCTAATATTGTGTTCTAATGGGTTTAAGGATTTAGTAGGCAAAGTGATGAGTATGTGGGTTCAATTGACAAACGTAACCAAGTACAGGAGTCTCCCAGGTCATTCCGACAGAGGGTGTGACTGGTTCTTTGTTGCTTTATGTAATTCTAATTTGGTTGGGTAATTTAGCATTCACTAGCTTACTTGTTTGCATTATCCATCATAGATTTTGTACGCTTCTTAAGAAATAACAAATGAAGTGCATGTTTTTATCATAATACCTAAATTAGTTGGTGTATAGTCTCAAAAATTGATTTGGGAATGAATAATGGTGTGTGTTCTCTTCATATGTTAAAAGGGGACAATTAAAAGTGAACGAACAGAAGAGTATAATTTAATCAAACAATCTAATCTTAGTAAATTTGAGTTATACACAGGAAAAGAAGAGCATTGTTGATCATGATATTGGATCATATTTTGTCTATAGAGGAAAAAATCATTTTAATAGAATCATTAGCCAAGAATTATACATATTAAAGAATCATTAGCCAGGAAGTCAGCGGAGATGAATTATTGATTATAATTGTAATTGAACGTGTTTTGGCAGGAAGAGCACGAGGAGATCAGGTTAAGAAAAGGTGAAGTTGAGTCTTTACAATGGGAAGATTACAAGTCAATGCCCTTCACTCAATGCGTAAGTGCATTACTTCAACAGACTCGAGCTCAACTTAAACATTATAATCTATTATGCTCTCATGTCATCAGTTTGTCTATGATTTCATCTTCAGGTTGTTAATGAAACTCTGCGAATCGCTAACATAATTAGCGGAGTGTTCAGGAGAGCCATGACTGACATAAATATCAAAGGTAAGTTGTCATTACCTTATTGGTGGTTTAAGGGAAGATTTCTCTACAAATAAAGAATTTTGCGGCAATAATATAATATGGTATTTATAACCAACAATCTATATAAATGTCGCTAAAGGCTTTAGCGACTCTAGATGCAATGACATTAACTCTAACTCAATTGCTGCTAAAAGGAAAATCTATTGCCACTAAATGTTGTAGTGTTTCTCTCTCGATATGTTTATAACATGACACTTCCAATATTGAATGCGATACTTTGAACTTACATGTGAAAAGTAAAATCCGTATCAGTTAATAGCATGTTCTCGTTTAATGTCATTAGTTTGGGGTCATCCAGGCATATGATTAGTTCTATTACTATGTCAACAAGATATGATCGATATTTGGCAGTAAAACAGTTGAAGTTTATGATATTCTTTCAGGTTATACCATTCCAAAAGGTTGGAAGGTTTTTGCTTCTTTCCGAGCTGTTCATCTAGACCATGAACATTTCAAAGATGCGCGTACATTTGATCCATGGAGGTGGCAGGTGCTTTAATATATCCATCTCACTCTATTCCATATAAAATCTGAATAGAAGTGTTGACTCACGTGAATAAACATTTATCAAAATGTGTGAAAACGTACAGAGTAGTGCAGGACCGACAAGTTCACCTAACGTATTCACACCATTTGGCGGGGGACCTCGTCGCTGTCCTGGTTACGAGCTTGCTAGAGTGGAACTCTCTGTTTTCCTTCACCACTTGGTGACTCGTTTTAGGTACACTATGTAGATTTCATTTTCCACATACGCTATACTATGATTAGTGTAGAACACTTATTTTGGTGGTGATTGCAGTTGGGTTCCGGCTGAGGCAGATAAGTTAATTTTCTTCCCAACGACAAGGATGCAGAAGCGATATCCAATTAACGTCCAACATCGAAGCTTGTTTGAGCCGAGAGAAGAGTTTGTGAGATTGTAGGATGCAGAGTGGAGGTGTTAAATAAGACAATAGTATATAGGTGTAGCATATACATAGAAAATTAAATTATTTTGTAGTGAATTGAGCAGAGATCACATTCCTCTCTGCAAGGGCCAAGGGGAATCAACAAGATTTTATTCTGAGCAAGTGGTTATTATATAATAGTAATGCAAAGCTAGCATGGTTAAAGATCTATTTGCCCTCAAAATATTTTTTTTTACCTCTTTTTCATCATATTTGTGTAGGTTATCTTTGTAAATAACTAATTTCTAATACATCAAACCAAACAATACACAATAAATAATCTTTGCGGCTATCTAATACAGACATTATAAATATACTCTATTTAGTATTATGGTGAAAAATTCAACCTGTTTCTCTTTGCATAACAATTTTTTTAAATTTTAATTCGCTCCACTCCATCTCACATAAACCCGTCTTGCCCGCTCCACTTAAGATTTTCTCTGTATTCATTTTGTTATTTAGTTATACATAATATTAAGTTATAATGCTCGTGTTGTTGCCTTGTTAATGTTACTAACTGTAAAAAAATTCAACTACTAAATTATTCAAGTTACTTATTTGAAAAAAGTGATTCTAATGACATTTCCTAACTGCTTGTCTAATCTCTTAAAATTAAGTAATTGCTTATCTTTAATTAATAATATCATCCATGTTTATTTTATTTATCACTTAAATAACACTACGGTTTTAATCCCAACAGCCACATCATTAAAATTTGAGTTATTAATGAATAAGGCCTTATGGCCAGTTCGATTAACAAGATTTTTTATTTTTTTTTGCGTTTCTTGACTAACTGAATCACATTGGCATAAATAATTAAACATATTCGAACACAAATTATATAATATCAATTAAATTGTAAGCTTATGCTTTTCTGGACTAAAGAGAGACACAAAAATAAAAAATAAAAATGATAAATGACTTGGGTTCTTTCAAATCCACCCTGCCCCGTACCTGCATTGGGCTTAGAAAATTTAGTTTTTACTCATTCCACCCCACCCAGACCCACCCCGCATGAGTCCGAAACCTATTTGAGCCATAAAAAGATAATATTGACCCAAATAAGCCATAATTTTAAAAAGTAACTAGAATAAGCTTAGTGTAGATTTTTATTCCGTTTTACCCAAAAATATAAACGATAGACGTTAGTCTGTTAACGTCTATATTTTTTTTTTCACTTTATAAAGTGTAACTTTTCCTTACACTAGATAAAATGTAAATTTTTCTTACTCTTTATAAGTATAAGTTTTTCTTTCACTTTATAAAGAGTAACTTTTTCTTACACTTTTTAAAGTGGAAGAAAATTTTTTTGTTTTACAAAAAAGAATATTTTTTTCTATTTGACATTAAATTGTGTCTCTTTATATAGTTTTACAGTGTTTGTCATACAATTATATTGATTTAACATATCATAAAAACTAAAAAAATTATTACATTATATACTTTTATTTTGTTTAATCTCAAAACTCCTTCAAGCTCTATTTAAGGATACTCAAACATAGCACCTTCAATATCTTTAATCTTCTATATTTCTTCATTTCAATCACAAAAAATGTCTTTTGAACCAAAAGTTAGAGTTTCAATTTATTGGGATGGTGAAATTATACATGACGAAAATACCGATCATTATAATTGTCCTCTCAAGCACAATGCATACACTAAATGTCCGATATGAAAAATTTCTTTCATCAATTTATAAAAGAATGGGTATAAATAGTATTGATTATAATTTGATTATAGTTGAAAAATACTCTACTTCTTTTTTATCACAATGATTAAAAGCTGACCCTCCAACATACATTGCAGGAAAGGACCCCTCAGTGGCATACTTTATGGAGAAAGGCTTCCCAAGTAAATTTTGGAGAGCTATGACGAATCGTTGACAAACTTTTTGAGTGTTCCAAATGACTACATTGATCAAATCAAGTTAACAGTGCTTGAAATTTTTGTTAAGAAGGAGCCTAAGACTAGTCAACGACGTTCTTCTTTATCGCTCGATGTTCATCCTCAATTAGTAAATCGTAATAGCCATGATAGATTTTCCAAAACTCAATCCAATGATTTTCCTAACATGACCCATTATCAAAATATTCTTACCGATCGACATGATTTTGATTCGAACTAAACTAATAATGAAAGTAACTAGTAATGTTCAATAATTATAATTTGATTATTATTTCTTGATTTTACCTATTTTATTTGTTAATTTATATGATTTTTTTATTTATTTATTATTATTATTGTTATATATTTTGTAGCAGTTTACCTCAACATGAGATGAATATTGCTCCAAGTTATGGACTAAATAATTATTTTGGTCAGCCCTCACACTTTTAAATGAAGGAAAATTTTGAGACATTGTAACACCTCGGTCTTAGAAAGAGCTAATTTTAGAAAGAACTAAATTAGAAATAGCCAATTTGAGATTAGTGCAAGTTATTCTTAAATTGTGAGCTTTGTGTCAACTTCAAACGACCATAACTTTCAGCACAAGATGAGTTAGGTAGCCCATGAGATATCAAATCAAAGGTCGTTGAGTCCTCTTTCCAACGCCGCTGAGTTTGCTAAATTCTGAATTCGAATGAGGGATATATGCCCGTTTAAGTACAGCCTGCACAGTTAAGAAATTTCATCCAAATTAAGGAGGGGTATTTTGGTCTTTTCCTTACCCCACTAGGCCTACACGTTTTTTTCACCCAATTAGGGGTCAAATATGATTAGAATCAGTTTTCACTCAAGTCTAAAGCGTTCAAGAAACTAGGGCAAAGTTTAAGAGGAGAAAAGAGGAAGTTTTCAAGAAGTTCTTCAAGATTTCAGGGAAATCACCAAGAACTTAGTTCTTTCGAGGTATGTAAGTTTTCATAATGATGAGTTTTTTCACCCTCACGCTAATCATGAGTTTCCAATTTCTAATTCATCCATAAAATTGAGTATATTGAGTTCTTGATTGAGTTCTTTGAGGTTTGGTGCTTCATTCTTTGATAATGGGGTTTTGTTGAGTTCCTGAGGTGAGGATCTTGAGAATGAGTGTTTTTCTTGAGGTATTTTGAGTGTATTTTTGTTTATTTGTGTTGGATTAATGAATCTAAGGGAGTTTGGAAGAAATCAATTGATTCTAGGTGAATTAGGACAAAAATCGAGAAGAAAAAAAAATTCTCCGGAACATTCAGGGAAATTGCTGGGGCGGCGCGCCCCTGATGCACCAGGAGGGCTGGCGTCCTGCGCCTGCAGTGCACTACAAACCAGCCCCAGTAAATGGAGAGCTGGCGCGGCGCACCAAGGATGCGCCAGGAGCGTCAGTCCACCTTCCCTTCCGTTCTTCGATCCGTACTTGTTCCTTTGAGCCGAGCTTTCATTCCCTTCTTAATCCTAACTATCTAAACCTTATTTAATCATGGAGAGATCCTATATATCCTAATCATAACTCTTGAATTCACATTTCAAATTCAAGAAAAGATTAAGAGTAATGTTCGAGAAACCTTTTTGAGTCACTTTGAGAAGTCTTATTCAATCTTTTTAAACTTGAATTAAGACTTGAATATTTGAGTATGGGGATGAGGAGAGTTAAGTTCATTTTCTAAATGAGTATGAGGGGACTATGTATTCCCAAGCATGTAAACCTTTTACATTTAAAATGAGAAGAAATCTTGATTTCTAAATGAGTTTATTAGGAGTTTTTGAGTATTATCTTTTTTAAGAGAGATTTTGAGTAATTATCTCAAATTGAGGAGTTATCTTTTCTTTAAAACATATGAACATGAGTTAGATATATTATTGGGAGAGGTATTGAGCACCGATATAGGGATAAGTTCAAACAACTCAAAATCCTCATAAACCATGTATGCCAACATGGGTAAAGGATCATACTTTTTAGATGATTCCTTATTGCTTTTAAGCATAGTTTAGTGGATCCACTTAGTTGAGGATGTCGTATACTCCAGTAAGGTATATGACAGTTCTTGCAGCGTGGGCGAGACACCGTATCATCACACATCTCATAGTGATGGTTGTCGGTTAGAGAATCTCCCAAATAAGAGTAAATAGTTTATTATTGTATTTTTATATACATTGAGTTATTATCTACTATTTTAAAAACTTTCTTTATACTGCATCTTTATTGTTGCTTTTATATTGAGTTGAGTTGAGATGAGGTGAGTATGTTCTTCCTTTTTATCAGGTCAAGCTTATGTCTATGCTTTAGAATTCCCCTTGCATGCTCGTACATTCAATGTACTATTGCCATTTGGCTTGCATCTTTTTATGATTCAGATACATGTATTCAGGGTCATCAATAGGCGCTCCGTTGATACCACTTGCTGTTCCAGTTAGCTTTGGTGAGCCTCCCTACTTTCGGAGGATTCCCCATTTACCTTTCAGTCTTGTTAAGATGTCGTGGGTCTTGTCCCGACGTCTATAATAGTATTTAGAGGCTTCTTAGACAATAGTGTTTGGAGGAGTATTTTCCATTTCCATTGTTAATGTGTAAGACTTGAGTTGCCTTTTATGGCTAGTTGAATGCTTTAAATATTCTAAGTTATTTATCTTGTGACATTTGAGTTAATATTTGCAAATTGAGGTCATATGTTGTTGACTAAGTCTTCCACTGAGTATTGAGCCTGGCTAATGGTTCACTTGGGGACCATCAATGGTTCTCGAGTTCTTGCCACGTCTAGGGTGTAGGCTTGGAGCGTGAAAAACTTGGTATCAGAGCATAGAGTTCAAGAGTCCTAGGGTGTCTATGAAGTCGTGTTTGTAGAGTCCTGATTATCGGTGTGAAGCGCGCAAAATCTATAATTAGGAGGCTACGACATTTAGCAAATATCTCACTTCTTTCATACTCTTTTCGTGCGATAGAGTTCAACTCTATAAAAGTTTCTTTCTAATTCCTTCTAGGAGGAATGTTGATCCACAGGATCAAGGGGTCCCCCAATGCACTAGAAGTGCAACCCCAAGGAGAGGCCACTAACACTGAGTTCCGGGATGCTATATGGATGTTGAGTCAAGTGGTGACCAACAAAGCTGGTCAACAAAGAGTGGTTCGTCAGGATGTGGCTGATACATCCAGGATCCGTGAGTTCTTGAGGATGAATCCTCCAGAATTCACAGGGTCAAATGTCACTGAGGATTCGAAGAACTTTATGGAGGAGCTGCAAAATGTATTTGAGGTTATGCATGTTGCTGATGTTGATCGAGTGGAGTTAGGTGCATACCAGCTGAAGGGTGTTGCTAGAATTTGGTTTGACCAATGGAAGAAGAGCAGGGCTGAAGGAGCACCAATTGTGAGCTGGGTTGTGTTCGAAAGTGCCTTCATGGGGCGTTTCTTTCCCCGTGAGCTGAGAGAGGTAAAGGTAAGAGAATTCCTCACTCTTAAGCAGGAGTCCATGAGTGTGCATGGGTACAATCTGAAGTTCACTCAATATGCTTTGGAGATGGTTGCTGATATGAGGAGCAGGATGAGTCTGCTTGCGTCTGGGTTGTCTCATCTGTCAAGCAAAAAGGGTAAGGCTGCTACGTTGATAGGGGATATGGACATAGCAAGGCTTATGATCTATGTGTAGCAGGTTGAGGAAGAAAATTTGAGAGATAGGGAAGAGTTCCGCAACAAGAAGGCTAAGACAACAGGTAATGAGTCCGGGCAGTAGAAGGTTAATGCGAACCGGTCGTATTTTCAACAAAAGCCAACTGTACCTGCTCCATCATCTGCTAGTACACCTGCACCAAAGAACAAAGGTGAGTTCAGGAATCAGAATTCGCAGAACTTCAGAGTCCGACCTGTTCAATCTCAAGGTAGTGTGGCACAAGGGGCCAACTGGACTCCTACATGTGCTAAGTGTGGTAGAAACCACCCAGGAGCGTGTCGTGATGGCTCTACTGGCTGTTTCAAGTATGGTCAGACAGGTCACTTCATGAGAGAGTACCCTAAGAACAGGAAAGGTAATGGTAATGGGGGCAATAGAGCCAAATCTTCCTCAGTGGCTCCGGCAGACAGAGTGGCCCTATAGGAGCTACTTCAGGGACAGACGGAGGATAAAACCGTCTGTATACTATCACCAGTCGCCAAGAGCATGAGAATTCACCTGATGTTGTTACTGGTATGATCAAAGTCCTTACTTTTGATGTATATGCATTGCTTGATCCAGGTGTGAGTCTATCTTTTGTGACTCTGTAAATTGCTATGAGATTTGTTATCCTTTCCAAGCGACTTGTTGAGCCCTTCCGTGTTTCCACACCTATTGGTGAGTCTATTCTAGCTGAGAGAGTTTATCGTGATTGTGTCATCTCTGTCAATCACAAGGACACCATGGCTGACTTAGTCGAGTTAGACATGGTGGACTTTGATGTTATTCTAGGCATAGACTGACTTCATGCTTGTTATGCCTCAGTTGTTATTAGAACTCGAGTAGTAAAGTTTTAGTTTCCTAATGAGCCAGTTATAGAGTGGAGGAGTAGTTCAGTAGTGCCGAATGGTCGTTTTATTTCATACCTTAAGGCCAGAAAGTTAGTCTCTAAGGAGTGCATCTGTCACTTAGTCTAAGTTAATGACTCTAGTGTTGAGACACAGTCTAAGTTAATGACTCTAGTGTTGAGACACCGCCTATTCAGTCAGTTTCAGTTGTGAGTGAGTTTCCAGAGGTCTTTCCAGATGATCTTCCCTGAGTCCCTCCTGAGAGAAATAGACTTCGGCATAGATATGCTTCCTGATACTCGAGCTATCTCCATTCCGCCATATGGAATGGCTCTAGCTGAGTTGAAAGAGCTAAAAGAGAAGTTGAAAGATCTTCTTGATAAATGTTTTATTTGACCCAGCGTGTCACCGTGGGGCGCTCCGGTCTTATTTGTGAGGAAGAAAGATGATTCTCTTAGGATGTGTATTGATTACCGCCAATTGAACAAGGTTACTATAAAGAATAATTATCCTCTTCCGAGAATTGATGATCTCTTCGATCAACTTCAGGGTGCCACTTGCTTTTCTAAGATAGACCTTAGATGTGGCTATCATCAGTTGAGAGTAAGAGATAGTGACATTTCAAAGACCGCATTCAGGACCCGTTATGGTCATTATGAGTTTCTTGTTATGTCTTTTGGCTTGACTAATTAATACGCCCAAATTACACTTCTCAAAAGAAGTATAAGCGGTCGTTGCCAAATAAAGAACCCAACTTGTAGGTTAGGGTCGATCCCACGAGGAATATGGTTCAGACTTAAACTTAACTCACAATTATCTCTTTTTAGTCAAACTATTTTCGAGTAAAGTAAACAGGGGGTTTTGTAAATAAAATAACAGATTGTTGATTTGAATGATTAAGTAACAAGTAAACAAGATTCACAATTTGAGATAACAATATAAGACGGAAACTAGGGTATATGTGTTCCCCACAAGCTCTTAACGCAATATTCCTAATAATAGTAATCATATCCTAGTGTTTGACATGCAAGGCTGATAAGTTAGGTATCCCTAAGTGATTGGTAATCCAAGTAGGAACTTTCACTCGCAACTTGGTAAGTCTACGAGTGTGTGCTTTACTAACCTTTACCGCTACCCCAGATTAGTCATCGTGTCAATTGAGTTGGGTATTCACCCTCACGTCAACTAATTAAAGTCAGACTATTAGATAGCAGCAAATCCTTAACGAAATCTCTGTTGTTTAATCCCTTTCTCATTCATTACCCCCTTGGTAAGGTAAGTACGAACAAGGCGAGTTCCAACGTTGTGCACCGCTAGAAAAACTTTTAAACGAAAAGATTAACAATACATGCATAAACACTATTCAAGAATTACTTAGTTATTATTCATAAATTGTTAATTGCTCATAGTTCCCACAACCCTAGTTGTGGATTTAGCTATTCATGCTTGAGAATTCACAATTCATATTAAGGTTAAAAGAAATCATGAACTTACAATTAGACTAGATGAAAACCGAAATCTTGAATTGAAATTCAAAGTGCAAATTGCATAAAACCAACTTCCGAAATTAAATTGCTAAGAGTTTGCAAAATAATTCCAAAAGACCAAAACAAAAGTCTCCAATATTGTCTAACATCTAAAAACGGAAATAACAACTAATATTTATAGTATTTAAATCCTAAACCAACTAGGAAACGAAAATAAGGAAAATTAGTTCAGGACGCGGTTTTGACTGACGACTAGATCTACGGATTGTGGATCGACCTACTGTCTGTGGGTCACCTCCATGGTTCAGGTACTGGAACTCAATCTCTCTGATCACAACGATGGATGTGCAGGATGGTTTGTCATTAGCCTCCGTGGTTCCACACTTAGTCAGACTTCCCTGAACTTCACCTACTCTGCATCACCTATGGGCCTTCGTTGGCTTCGTCAGTTGCTGCTGCTACCATTTAAGTCCATTTTCCTGCCAACCGCTTCCGAACCAATTTCCTGCAAAAGATTACATAAACACATTATATCTAATAACAATAATAGCTCAAGACACACACAAACTCTAAGTGAAATGCATCAGAAATAGCGTAAACTCATGGTACATCAACACCCTCAACTTAAACTTGTTGTTTGTCCTCAAGCGACACACTAAAACTCTAAACGACACTCATATAGAAGAAAACCTACAAACTCAAGCAATCACATGGCTTTCTCAATCAATTCCATCACCTAGTGCAAATCAGTTCATTCAGACTGAACAAGCTAACTCATGCAGATAAAAACATGACATAGACAGACCAATAGACATCACCACATACACTTTTCAACAATCACCAAGGTACCAACTCTCCAACAATGTAACTAGTGCCCTCACTTCAAAGAAATCCTTTTTCACACAAAAATCTGATTTTTAAGTTTAAGGACTCAGTCAACACTCATGCTCAGAAGTGAATTCAAATACAATTAGTGCTCAATACCACATGCTTGCCCTTATTTTCAATGCATAGACTCTCCAAACTAGTCACTAGGATCACTATAGGACTTTATTAGCTTGTAACGTAGGCTCAGGGTCAGGTAGGGTACATTTGGTTACTTTTAGTGACTTTTCTGCCCTCCTTGACATTACATTGGTTATTTACCTCTTTTCTCAACCAATTCTGACATATTTTTATTTTCTGCTCTTTTCCTTGACTTTCTTCAGCTCATATGTGACTTTGGCTTTTTTCGCTCTTCTTTTTCACTTTCTTTTTCTTTTACTTCTTCATTCTTTGCTATTCAGCATCATTTTTGTTGCTTTTGAATTAAGTCACATCTTTTTCTATCCTTTTCCTTCTTCTACATACTACTCTTTTCATACCCTTTTCTATTAGTTTCCTCTTTCATAGCCACCCTCAACTTATGTATTTTTCATGATTTGAGGTGCATAATTTCCGACATCGGATCAGGGCCAAGATTAAGGTAACTTTTGAATTAGCCACCCTTAACTTAGGCTTTTGGCCTAAGCTAAGGTGCACATGTCCAAGGAGGGACCAGGGCCAAAATAATCTTTTAGGGAAGGTGAGTTAGGTGTATTGAAAGAAATGGTATTCGTTAGGCTCAAGCATTTGGATCAAAATGAGCATTTATTTCTTTTGGTTGGATCTTTTTAGGCTTAAGTGGACTTATTTGAACAAGGGCCTATGATCATTTTCCAATTCCTAGCCTAGATTATCTTAACAGGACCAACGAGGCAAGTTCTAGATTGACACATACTGCATGAACATACAAAATCTTCTCACACACTTGGCACATTGTTTCATTATCGGATTATTGAAGCACCCAGTTCAAGTTTTAGCTTAAGTCATGCTATCATACCGGTTCCTTATCATGTCACATGAAGATCCAACACATTCAACTAATTAAACCTATAGATCTAGCACATTTCAAAATTTTGGACATGTATCAATTTCATGCTCTTATGCAATCATGCTTTCATTCTTTCTATCTACTTCTACACATACAATCCTACACATGCCGGTTCAACATAAAAGTAAAACAGTCCCTTGGAGAAAAATAACTCAGGTAAGAAAACCCCAAGAGAGGATTATAAGTTGGTTACTCAGACTTCACCCTACCACTCACACCCCAATTTACCCCACCCCTACGAAAAAATGGTGCAATTGCCCTCAATGCACAAAACCAAAAAAATAAAGCATAGGGTGAAGCAAACCTGTGGCGCA
This sequence comes from Solanum etuberosum, assembly GCA_029582245.1. Classification (NCBI taxonomy): domain Eukaryota; kingdom Viridiplantae; phylum Streptophyta; class Magnoliopsida; order Solanales; family Solanaceae; genus Solanum; species Solanum etuberosum. Next base: position 14,931 of record JAJONR010006799.1, on the reverse strand, counting down.
TATGTGCCGAAGACCCATCAAGACGCGGGTGGGTCCGGTTTCCCGGAACCAACTGGATCAACAATAGGACCGCCATCAGTAGCACCCTCATCAACAATAGGAACACCATCAGTAGTGCTCCTCGAACCAAATGCACCTACAAACTCCATCTCACGGGCTCTCCTCAGGCGCAACTCCTCCTCAAACAAAGACTGTCTGTGGGCAGCCTCAATCTCCTACCTCTCTCTATTCTTAGCTCGGTAGGCCTCCTCAGCATTGGAAGTCTGTACAGAAGAATGATGGTGCTTCCCAATCGCTCGGGAGGGGTCAAGAGGTGGCAAAGTGTCGCCAAAGAGGGCAGTCATCACCACATCATCAGCCTCATCAACATAAGTGGTCTCCGATACGGTCTCAGGAGGGGCTAGAAGGGAATCAACATTAGAACGAAGTCTAGCCAACTCCGTCTGGAAAATGGTGACATCAATGGTAGGTGCAGGCCTCTCCAAAACTCTCAACTCAAATGCATCTAGGCGCTTGTGGACCGCCTGAATCTTCCTTTCCATCATCCGCTCCATACGAGCCTCGGACTCCTCTGCAGATCGCTGCATCCAGGGCCTCATGTGCTGCAATAAAGTAGCCATCTGGGTCTCCAACTTCTTGACTCGGGCCAGAGGAACTAAAGTGGACCCTGAAGGGGGAGTGGCTCGGGATGAACTAACAACCTGACTAGTGGCGGTGGAAGGGGGAGCCTGTGCATCCACAGAAGTGGGAGGTATGGTAGTGGCATCAGTCGGAACATGCTCCACATCCGTATCAAGATCAGCACCCAAGACAGGTAGGTCAACCTGTGGTTCCCTCTGCGGTGCAGCAAGATTGGCATCATCTCTAATAAGGCCGACGTCCACAGTCTTGGTCGCCTCTGTCAGCCTATCACAATGCCAAATAGGCACCGGAGCTTCCATGTACTGATGAAATATAAGACAAGGAAAGGGCAAAGTAGTGGTGGTCTTAAAGGCCCTCTCATGAATCTCAACTATCAGAATCTAGGCGAAATTGAGCTCAAGTTCCGCCATAAGTGCTGCCAACATCACAGCCCTATCCCATGTAACCACATTTTCCGCCTGAGTAGGGGACAATCTAGTACACACAACGGCCCAAAAGAACTTCACAGTGAAGCTCAGAGTTGCCTTTTGGATAGGCAAAGTAGTATTGCACACCCACTTGGTGCTCTCCCCATCCTCGGCAGTATGACGGGCAATCCAATGTAGTAAATGCTCTCTCTGCTCGGCATCCCTTTGAAATGCCCCACTCTGAACGATCCCCATCCTGTAGTCATACTCCGCTGTATTAATCGGTAGAGTGTGGGATAGGTCGTAAATAAAATGGTGAATAGTGGTCTCAGAGATGTCGACGGAGAAGTTCTGGACCAAGGTAGCCTGTAGTGAGGGCTGAGCTGATGGCTTAGCCTTTTTGGGCAAAACATTTCGGACGGTGGCGGCGTAAGAGGCATAGAATTCCCGAGTCATCTCCTCACTAAACTTGCCCGAACTCCGTGCCATCCACTCACACTTGTGCCGCTTGAACAACTCCTCAATGGCAGGCATAGTATGCAGGCTCCAGTAAGTACCCGGTGCTCCTCAGTAATAGTTCTGGCCTGTTTCTGTTGCTCGTTCTGGTACTGCCCATCATAGTATATTTGAAACTGGCCATCAACACACCACCTGTTTGGCTCGGTGAACAGTAGAACAGGGAACATAGGTATGCCTGGTGGTTCATAAGCCTCTCCGGAGCTAGTGGCATCGGAGGCAGAGGCTGGTGTAAAACTGGAACTTAAGCTGGACTGTGACTCTGAGCCGGAATGCGACTCCTCAGCATGCTGGGCCCCCTCCTTAGACTGGGGGGAAACTACGGGGATGGTGGAGGAGGGATGCTCCTCGTCAGAAACAACCACCTGCCTGTTCCGGTGCTTAGTGGTCATAGGGGCAGTGTTGGAGCCTCTAGTCTGCCCCGGTGTGTACTCTTCTCCGCTGGACTCGTTAAGGAGTCGATGCGAGGGAGCGACCGACTTTGACTTGCCTCTCCTCGAGTAAACAAGTGCTTCTTTTGGTACCATGGTGCCTGTGGAAGACTTGTTAGTACTTAAAGAAGTCAAAAAGAACCACAAAACAATTTTAGATCACCCTTAGGACCTAGACAATTTTTTTTTTTTTTACAGACAATAGCTGTTTTTGGTCCCTACGGTCCATCGATGGATTGACGGGATGTGGGTACCCTCCGTAGGTTAGAGAGTGAATCCTTAGGTCTTAGTTGTTGGAACCACGGATGTGAAGAACGGTCCGTCGATGGAATGACAGACCGTAGTCCACATCATGGTTCAGAACTTAGCAAACAATTTGGTGCATTCAGTTGACGAACCACGACTACGATCCGTAGGTAGACCTACGGTCTGTTGGTTGTGGCCGTTTACCAGAACTGTGTCAGGCATGAATTTTCAAATTTCCAATTTAACAAAGGCAACACAACAATCACCTAATTACTTCAAGTCTAAACATGCATTTCAACACATTATGTGGTAGTTTATCATCCTTAGGGATTCGGTTAAGCAATAGTCGATTATCAATACAGAGACACCAACAAAACCCTAAGTCAAAACTGCCAACTAGACCTATCAAACCCATTTATTCAAGTTAAATCTACAACACACTCACACACCATCGTTCCAAGGGTAGTAACTAAACTAGATGTCAATAATTTCAACAAGTCATTAACTACCCAAGGTCAAGTTCGACTTGGTGATTTCAAGAGTAAACAATGAAAAATTCAAAGTTTTGGTGAAAATAGATTACCTTACAAGTAAACCAAGTTGGTGAGTGCGTAGTGCAGTGGTTTCTTCTTTCAACTCTAATAAACTTGACACCGAACCCAGACCGTGGATGCTTGGTGGAAATGGAGAGGAAAAGAGAGAAGATGGAGAATTTGGGCAGAGAAGAGAAAGAATGGGGGACATGTAATTTGAAAGGGAGGATGTAATGGAGTAAATCGGGGGGGGGGGGGGCATTATGGGATGAATATGAGGTATATTAACGGTTTTAAACGGTTGGGGGGAAAGAGGGAAATGGGGGATGTGTTTAAAATGAGGGGTTATATTTTAATTGGGGGTCCAGGCGGGTCGACTGTAACCCTAATTTAGACCCATGAAACCCCATCGACGGTCCATGGGTCGACCTACGGTTCATCGATGGGCACCGTGGTTCACTCTAACACTTAGAAAAATTGATAACACATACCTGGGATCTACGGATGCCATCCACGGTCCGTGGGTGGATCGACGGACCGTCGATGGGACCCGTAGACCACTGCATCAAAATATTTTTCTGCAGAATTTCCTTTTCTTCCCTGCACACGTAGCAAACTCTATATGTTTTCTGGATACTTTTTAGACACAGACCCTATTCTATTTCTAGCCAACACTAAACTAAAAATTACTAAACAACTATCTAGAAAACTACAAATTTAAGAAAAACTCCCTATATCGAAAAGAAAATTCCTATAGTTGGCTAGATTATACATCTTGGGTGCCTCCCAAGCAGCGCTTGATTTAACGTCGCGGCACGACGCAGACATCTTGATTACTCAGACTTCAGCAAGACCCCACTCCTCTATCACCTCATTGATACTCTCGGATTTCCCCAGGTAGGTCTTTATTATCTGACCATTCACCTTGAACTTTGTTCCATCCTTATTCTCTAGTTGAACCGCTCCATGTGGAAATACTTGGGTTATTGTAAATGGACCGGTCACTTAGACTTGAGTTTGCCAGGAAATAAGCGCAACCTTGAGTTAAATAGTAGCACCTGATCACCGGACGCAAATTCACGCTTTTCGATCTTCTGATCATGGTACTTCTTCATCTTCTCTTTGTATAAGGCTGAACTTTCATATGCTTTCAGGAGAAACTCATCAAGCTCATTCATCTCGTTCATTCTTTGACTCGATGCGGCGCCCCAAACCAAATTCAACTTTTTTAGTGCCCACATCGCTTTATGCTCTAGCTCTATAGGTAAATGACAATACTTCCCATACACAAGTTGGTATGGGGAGATACCTATCGGAGTTTTGAATGCAGTGCGATAAGCCCATAGAGCATCATCAAGCCTTTTAGACCAAAAAATTATGTTGGCATTCACGGTCTTTGCAAGAATTTGCTTTATCTCGTGATTTTACACTTCAACTTTCCCACTTGATAGCGGATGATATGGGGTTGGTAAGCTGTGGCGAACACCATATGTAACACCCCCGTATGCTAGAACTACCAGAAATGCAGAATTCCAGAAGTTGTAGGTGCCACCAACAGACCGTAGGTGGGGTCCGTGGATGGCCACCTGCAGCTCCTCCCTAGAAAGTCTAATAAATTTAGCTAAGGGTAGACCCACGCCAGGACCTACGGACCGTAGGTCAGACCACGGTCCGTGGTCCAGGGCCGTAGGTCGAACCCCAGATTTCAACTCCCAGAACTCTATAAAATTCAGCTATGACATGACCCACGTCCATGACCTATGGACCGTAGGTCAGACCACGGGCCATGGTCCAGGTCCGTGGATCGTGGCCTTCAGGTCCGAGCCCCTGACGCCATTCGACGAACGACCATCACGGACCGTCGGTCCGGCCACGGTCTGTTGGTTGGTCCCGACAGGAGTTAAGTCAGGGGTCTTTTGGTCTTTTCCTTATTCGTTGGACCCCTAAACTACTTCGTTTAACCCCTAAACTACGTAGCTTTGGTCATTTTAAGCCTAGTAACTTAATTAGAACTAACCTTAGTCAATTCATTCTCCAAAATTTAGCAACCTCAGAAAAAAAGAGGAGAAAGAGTCGACCAAACCCCTTTCCAAGAACGCAGCAAGGTTTCATCAGTTCCAGCCCTGAAATCAAAAGATTTCTCCGTGGAATTCGTCACCAGGTATGTGGAATTTCACTAGTGGGTTCCTTTCGCCCATTAGGTCCCTAGAATTCAGTCAGAATCTTGATTTCCTTGATATTATCTAGACCTAGGGTTTTTTGAATGTTAGAAATTGTTGGGTTTTAGCTGCTAGAATGATCCAAATGAGATTATTATGTTGTTGCTTCAGTTCTTGCATGAAATTCATAACCCTAGTTGTGTAGATTCATTTAGTTCATGAATTACACATGCTAGGTAAGTTATATTTAGATATACATGCCCCAGTTATGAATGTTTCATTATCAGTACATTAATGTTGCATTCTCAGATTTTGCATGTCAATATTTTGAGTAATCCAGTATTACAAAAATTCAGTCACAATGTGTTATTTAGATAATCAGTTGGGAGTAGACTTAATACCGAGTTGGACTAGGGTTCAGCGTACCCGAACAGTCCCAGAACTACGTGCCCCGTAGGATGTAAGTCCCCTCTGTGGGTATCATTTTAGTGATCACGCCAGTCATGCCTCTATACCTCTGGCATGATATATTGGGTCCTCTCGATGGGGCGTATAAATCGGACTCCACATTTAGTTCATGTGGTTTTATGTCGGTTATTAGTAGCTCCCTCACAGTCAGATTCTATTGCATTGACCATGTTATCAGTTACAGTTAGATTTCAGTCTCAGCATGTTATAAACTTGGACATTGCATTCAATTAGTTCATGTTCAGTATTTCAAGTATAGTATCATGCTTATCTTATATCATTGCTTAGTTATATGCTTTGTTCAGTTATGTTTATATTATTCAGATTTACTCTATCCTGCATGCTCAGTACCTTTGAAGTACTGACGCATACTCTGTGCTACATCTTCTCATGATGTAGGTCCAGGTTTTCAGCTTCCAGATCACGCATAGATCGGTTCTCGATCTTCAGTTCAGCAGCATCAGTGGTGAGTCCTCATTCTTTGAGGACGATTGACATGATTATCTTTCTACTTTCAGTCTTTAGTTTCAGTTTTGCTAGATTTAGTTGGGGCATATCCCAATATTTTTAGTGAGTTAGAGGCTTTATTTCAGACATAGTTAGATTCAGCTTTAGCATTTCAGTTTGACTTTTCAGATGTTATTAAACTCTCAGATTTTCTATAATCAGATAGTTTATGGGTATTCCCTATCATTTCATGTTTTAGCTTCCGTGCAGTACTTCCCTAAATTTAGTTTATTTGGTATGCTTATGTTATGCCAGCAGGGTTAGCTTGGGGTCACTCGTGATCCTATGTCCCGTGTCCGCGTCCAGGGGGTAGCCTCGGGGAGTGACAAACTTGGTATTAGAGCATTAGGTTTAAGTGTCATAGGAGTTCTGAAAAGCCGCACTAAGTAGAGTCCTTTTCATGGGTGTGAAGTGCACCACATCTAATGAGAGGGAGGCTACGAAGTATTTTAGGAAAACTTTACTTTCTTGCTATTCTTATCGTGCGTAGGTATGATCTAACTTCTAACTCGTCGTTTTGCGCTTTTAGATCATGCATCCTCGTAGAGATTACTAAAGGAATGCGAATGCCCGTAACGCTAGCACAGCTCCTCCAGTCCCAGATCAGGAAGTTTCGAATGCAGAGTTTCAAAATGCTATCCATTTTTTGACTTAGAGTGTGACTAATCAGAACAACCAGCAGGTTCCAGCTCCTGCAAATGCTAATGTTGGGTCACCTGCAGCTAGAGTTCATGATTTTATTAGAATGAATCCACCTGAGTTCTTAGGATCGCAAATTGGTGAAGATCCCCAAAATTTCATAGATGAGGTCAAGATGATCTTTGAAGTGATGCAGGTAACTGGTAATGATAGGGTTGAGTTGGCATCCTATCAACTTAAGGATGTAGCTCATATATGGTATACTCAATGGAAAGAGAATAGGGGTATAAATTCAGCTCCTATCACTTGGGAATGCTTTAGTGAGACTTTTATGGACAGATTCTTCCCAAGAGAGTTGAGGGACGCAAGAGCTCAGGAGTTTATGAATTTGAGGCAAGGTAACATGACAGTCCAAGAGTATGGACTCAAGTTCACCCAGCTCTCCAGGTATGCTCCCCACATGATTGCCGATTCCAGGGATCAAATGAACAAGTTTCTGTATGGAGTGTCAGACTTAGTGAAAACAGAGTGCAGAAATGCTATGTTGCTGGAAAATGTGAACATCTCTAGGCTCATGACTCATGCTCAGTAGGTTGAGGGAGATAAGCTTAGGGAACAGGCTAAGGAGAACAAAAAGGCTAGGACAGGCAACTATGAGTATTCTCAACAGAAATCGAGTGGTGGAAATCACTCTCAGTTCCAGCAGAAATATTCAGCTCCAGCACCTTCATCAGCTAGTGTTCCATCCTCTAGGTTCCGACAGGATCAGAAAGGTAGGGAATCAGGCTCTAAGTCTCAGGGGAGTGTTTCAGGTACCAGAACCTACCCAACTTTCCCTAAGTGTGGTAAGAACCATCCGGGCGAGTGTCTTGCAGGAAAGGAAGGATGCTTTGGGTGTGGTTAGTCTGGTCACAGGTTGTGAGATTGTCCTTCTAAACAGGGTTAATGAGGTAATAATGGTAGAGCTCAGTCCCCAACTTCAACAGTACTAGTAGGTCGCCCGACTCAGCAGGGTAACTCATCTGGTACAGGTGGCTGTCAGCGCCAAAACAGGTTGTATGCTCTTCAGGCTCGCCAGGATCAAGAAGATTCTCCAGATGTGGCCACTGGTACTTTATGAATCTTTAACTTAGATGTTTATGCTTTGTTAGATCCAGGGGCTACTCTTTCCTTTGTAACTCCTTATATAGCAGTCAACTTCAATGTTAGTCTAGAAATTCTCTCATAGCCCTTCTCAGTCTCTACTCCAGTTGGTGACCCAGTTATAGCTAGACGGGTATACATAAATTGCCCTGTCACAGTCTCTCAGAAAGTCATCTCAGCAGATCTTGTAGAGTTAGAAATGGTAGACTTCGATATCATTCTAGGCATGACTTGGTTACATTTCTGTTATGCCTCAGTCGATTGTAGAACTAGGATTGTTCGTTTCCAATTTCCAGACGAACCAATCTTAGAATGGAAGGGTAGTAGCTTAGCGCCTATGGGTCGATTCATTTCTTACCTTAAGGCCAGAAAGATGATTTCCAAGGGGTATATCTATCATCTAGTTAGAGTTAAGGATTCAAGCTCCGAAACTCCAACTCTTGAGTCAGTTCCAGTAGTTAATGAGTTTCCAGAAGTGTTTCCAGAAGATCTTCTCGGAGTTCCTCCCGAAAAGGAAATTGATTTTGGAATTGATCTCCATCCAAATACCCAGCCTATTTCTATTCCTCCTTACAGAATGACTCCAGCTGAGCTTAAGGAATTGAAAGAGTAGTTGAAAGACCTTCTAGATAAGGGCTTTATCAGACCTAGTATTTCACCATGGGGTGCACCAGTGTTTTTTGTGAAAAAGAAAGATGGTTCTCTGAGGATGTGTAATGACTATAGGCAGTTGAACAAAGTCACAATCAAGAATAAGTATCCCATTTCCAGGATTGATGACTTGTTTGACCAACTTTAGGGTGCTAGTCATTTTTCAAATATAGACCTCAGATTTGGTTATCATCAGCTCAGAGTCAGAGATAGTGACATTCCAAAAACAGCCTTCAAAACTTGGTATGTCATTATGAATTTGTAGTTATGTCATTTGGACTAACCAATGCTCCTGCAACTTTCATGGACTTGATGAACATAGTGTTCAAGCAGTATTTGGACTTGTTCGTTATCGTCTTTATTGATGATATCCTCATTTACTCTGGAATGAGGAAGAACATGCTAATCATTTGAGGGTTGTCCTGCAAACTCTCAAAGATCACCAGGTATTCTCTAAGTTTAGCAAGTACGAATTTTGGTTGCAATCAGTTGCTTTCCTTGGGCATATAGTATCCAACGAAGGGATCCAAGTGGATTCTCAGAAAATAGAAGCGGTGAAACAATGGCCTAGACCTACCTCTCCAACAGATATCAGAAGTTTCTTGGGTCTAGCAGGTTATTACAAAAGCTTCGTGGAAGGATTTTCATCCATAGCTTCTCCATTGACTAAGTTGACCCAGAAGAAGGTTAAGTTTCAGTGGTCAGATGATTTTGAGAATAGCTTCGCAGAACTGAAAACTAGGTTGACTACAGCACCTTTGCTTCCCTCATCTCAAGGGGAAAGAACCTATCAAGAAAAGCGGCCTTAAACTTCTCCCAATCAAGTGGGCCCGCATCTTTTGGTCTTTTTTATTTCCATTGGTTGTACCATATTTGAGCCACACCCTTAAGTTGATAAGCGGCCAACTCCGCCTTTTCCACCGGCGTTACTCCCAAGATCATCAACACCTTTAGACCTCATCAATGAACTCTTGAGGATCTTCCTCAACCTTAGAACCATGAAAATCTGGAGGATTCATCCTAGTGAAGTCCCTCACTCTAGATGCCGCCGTACCCATATTTTGATTCACGGGAACCGTAACCTCCCTATTGGTTTGGGCCGTCAAGGCTTGAGAAAACACTTGAAAAGCAACCCTAACTTCGCATTAGTCACTTGCTCGGCCAAAGGGTCGACCGGAACTTGAGGAGCTTGGGGAGGAGCTTCTTGTTCCGCATTCTCCCTCACATTCCATCTAGAATAAGCTCTTCAAGTAGCCATATCCAGTAGAGCATCGGATAAGGATTAGGAGAGAGACCTTATAGAGTTAAACTCTATCACATGACTTTAGAGTAATGAAATAAGTGGAGTTTCCTAAACATACATCTTGTAGCCTCTCATTCATAAATGTGGCGCGCTTCACACTCATGAATAAGACTCTACTTGACGTGGCTTATGAGACATCCTAGGACAATTCTAAACCTTGTGCTCTGATTACCAAGTTTGTCACGACCCAGGGGTACCCCCAAGATGTAACATGGTGTACTAGACCCCGAGAGGCCCCATACAAGCTACTTAGCATTCATAACATAAGAAATAGAATATAAGAGGTAAAGACAACATTTCAAGTCCAATAGTTTTTAAAAGTAAAGCGGAAGTCTAAAACACTTTGTCTCAATAGCCATCTAATACAATAGAATGAAATTGGGGCTAGCCCATACATCATGTCCAAAACTGAAAGTAAGAAATAAAACTAAGAACAATGAAAATCCATCCTCGAAGCATGAGAACTCATCAAAGCTTGGGAACCTCGCTATCAACCACTAGCCACGAAATTGAGAAACCTGACTGTCGGACCCCTACATTTGGGGAAATGTAGGCAAGAGTATGCGTTAGTACAAAACAATGTACCAAGTATGATAGCCATGCATAAAACATTTAAATCATGCTAAAAGATAACATTTCATAACATGCAATTGACCAAGCTAAAACATGATATACGAGGGTTAGAAAGCATAAGTCATAAAACATGGTCAATACAAGCTAACATCATTAAAACCTTTGAACACATTTGAGATACTTCTTGAAGTAACCTTACTTCATTATTAGTTTGGAAAGTATCCCTAACTGACATAGAGACCATGTGAGTTATAACATGATCCCCCGGTGTCTCCCACACCGAAAAGGGTTGTCCTACTTCCCAAGGTAAGGACCATGAACTTCTAGCTTAAGTGGATCCACTAGCTAATCTCTATCTAGACAATCTTCCTATGGGGGCACATAGGTAAGGGATAAGGAGATTGCTACTAGAAACCCGACCTCTACTAACGGGAGAGCCTCCATCTCAATATCCTCTCGGTGCTAAGCATAAATCCCACGTAATAGTCATTTCTTACTTGTTCTTATTAACCATGGAAGGGCATGTCATCTTTCCAATCCAAGTTAAGTCATTATCCATGGAAAGGTATCATTCAATAACCAATCTAAGCTAGGTTTTATTAGGATAGCTCTTTATCTTTGATTCAATTAGGTGAGAAGACCTTTCAACCTTAGAATCCTTACTATGTGAGAAAACCTTTCACAATCATGCTTTCATGTGTATATGAGAAAATCCTTTCAAAAACACAACAACATCATCATTGATACTTTACTCTCAAAGCATCCTTAAAACATTTGCATAGATTTCATAAGAACATGCATAATTCCATAATTTACCTTTCAAGGTTTAGAACCCACTTTCAAATCATCAACATTGAGAAAATATGGGTTAGATATGGATTTCATCATAAATTCATGTAATTCTATCAATACATGCTTTGTTTCATAAAACACTTCCTTCATAATCAAAATCCCACATCATATGATCATAAATTTAAGAAAACATAGGGATTACATGGGTTCATATGGGAATCATCATAAAATCTTAGTACTGCATAAATTCATGCATAAGAGATCATAATTAAATCATTTAAATCAATAATCAAGAGAACCCATGGAAATTGAAGAAAACCCTAACTCAATTGGAGGTTTCTAACTTTGAAAATAGGAGAATTTGGGAACTCCATGAATGGAAGGAATCTATGGATGAAACCATCATATCTCAAAGACAATTGCTTATCTTCAATGGAGAAATTGAGACTTGACTTGAAACCCTAGGTTGAATTCTTCTTCTTCAAGCTTTTCTAGTGAGAGAAATATTTGAGAGAGGAGACTTGTTCTTCTTTTAGAGAATTGAGAGAATGATTTCTATTAGGGAAATTTGGGGGTTAAAATACTTATATAGGGGTCTTAGTGAAGGGTAAAACGCCGTAGTATAGGGATTAAATAATTAGAAAAAGACCCAACTACCCTCAAAATAACTGCCGACCTGCCAACCACACCCCTCGATCAAGGAACCGTGGATTGACCAACGGTCCATCTTACACTACCGTTGATCGATTCTGAAACTATCATTTTGGGGTCATGAACCACGGATCCTCCACCACGGACCGTGGACCCAACAACGGTGCGTTGGTCCGCCCGTGGTTCTAGGCTCCTATCAAAAGTTGGGGTGACCAACCACGTACTACACCTACCATCCGTGGTCCCATCCACGGGCCATGGGTGGCCTTCATTGGATGAGACCTGCAACTCCTGGAAACTGCTGTTTTTCCCTTCTCAAATCCGGGGTGTTACAAGCTTATAAGTTGGAGCTACAGCCAAAGTTAGCAGCAGTCCATCCGGTATTCCATATTTTTATGTTGAAGAAGTGTATGGGCAATCCTTCACTTATCATAATTAAGGATAGTCTATCTTATGAGGAAGTACCCGTTCAGATTCTTGATCGTCAGGTTCGTAAGTTGAGAACCAAGGAAGTTGCATCAGTCAAGGCCTTACGGAGGAATCAGTTTCTTGAAGAAGCTACTTGGGAGGTTGAGGAAGATATGAAGAAGAGATACCCACATCTCTTTACTTCTGGAGAAATTCCAGACCAAGGTAATTACTTTTTATAAAACACTCCTTAAATTGATATGCTATATTGTGTTAAATTGCATGTTGGGTGTTTGAGCTGGGTGTTAGATGTTTCTACCCTCAGTTCTATTTAGAGAGATCTCATTCGAGAATGAATGTTCCCAAGGGGGAGATATTGTAACACCTCGGTCTTAGAAATAACTAATTTTAGAAAGAACTAAATTAGAAATAGTCAATTTGAGATTAGTGCAAGTTATTCTTAAATTGTGAGTTTTGAGTCAATTTCAAGCAACCATAACTTTCAGCACATGATGATTTAGGTGGCCCATCAAATATCAAATCGAAGGTCGTTGAGTCCTCTTTCCAATGCCTCCGAGATTGCTAAATTTTGAGTTGGATGAGGGAGATATGCCCATTTGAGTACAGCCTGCCTAGTTAAGGAAATTTATCTGAATTAAAAAGGGGTATTTTGGTCTTTTCCTTACCCCAATAGGCCTACACATTTTTCTCACCCAATTAGGGGTCAAAGATGATTAAAATCAGTTTTCACTGAAGTGTAAAGCATTCAGGAATCTAGGGCAATGTTCAAGAGGAGAAAAGAAGAAGTTTTTAAGAAGTTCTTCAAGATTTCGGAGAAATCACCAAGAACTTAGTTCTTTCGAGGTATGTAAGTTTTCATAGTAATGGGTTTGTTCACCCTCACGCCAATCATGAGTTTCCAATTTCGAATTCATCAATGAAATTGAGTTTATTGAGTTCTTGATTGAGTTCTTTGAGGTTTGGTGCTTCATTCTTTGATAATGGGGTTTTGTTGAGTTCTTTAGGTGAGGATCTAGCGAATGAGTATTGTTCTTGAGGTATTTTGAGTGTATTTTCCTTTACTTGTGTTGGGTTAATGAATCTAAGGGAGTTTGGAAGAAATCAATCGATTCTAGGTGAATTAGAGATAAAATATGTGGCACGACTTTAGAGTAATGAAAGAAGTGGAGTTTCCTAAACAACTTATAGCCTCTCATTCATAAATGTGGTGTGCTTCACACTCATGAATAAGATTCTACTCGACGTGGCTTATGAGACATCCCAGTACCTTTCTAAACCATGTGCTCTGAATACTAAGTTTTTCATGACCCAAAGTACACCCTAGACGTGACATAACATATAAGACCCCTCGAGGCCCTACACAAGTCACTTAGAATACATCATACAAGATAATAGAAGTAAAGAGTTTAAAAGAGATAGTCTTATAACATAAAGAGTTTGATAAAAGCGGAAGTCTAAACATAAGTCTAAAATCCATCCATTACATCATAAGAAAAGTGATTAGGACGTAACACATACATCACATACAAATTTGAAAACAGAAATGACATAAAGTAATAAAAGAATCTCGGTCCTCGAAACATGAGGACTCACCAAGTCTTCAAGTCTCTAATACAATCAACTAGCTACGAACGGAAGGAGAAGAGTTATCAAGCCCTACATTAGTGAAACAATGTAGGCACAAGTATGCATTAGTACATAAAATGTACTAAGTATGAGGAGAATGCAACAAAACATGAGACGTGATCATAAGGGGACATAATCAAAAACATGGAAAGCATGACCAAGTTAAAACATAGTAAAATCAATTAAGAATATTCGTAAATCATGAACATGGTCAATGCATCATTAAATCATAAAGAATCTTCATAAAACATTAGTTAGTAAGTTAGTTCATTTTGTGGGAAGTTTAACATTAACCGACATAGTCCATGTGAGATATAACATGGAATTCGGTATATCCCTCATACCAAAAAAGGGGAAACTACTTGCCAAGGTAGAATCCATACACATCATGTTTTGCTAAAGTGGAATCACTAGCTAATGTCTATTTAAGACAAACCTTACTCAGTGTGCCCCTTTCTTCGAGTGTCCCGCCCGGTTCACTAGGCTTTTGGCTTTCCAAGCACTTGCCCGCTGCTCTCGCCACCTGCTTCGTGGCACATAGCTATGGGATATAGGTATTCGTCACCAGTCCACTCGGTTCTAAGAATAAATCCCATGGAATAGTCATTAATCACATTCATTTAATAATCCATGGAAAAGTACAATTAAGATACTAATCAGAGCTAGAAACGTCATAGAGTAGCTCCTTAGACCATGCGTGAGAATCACCATCCATGATATTTTCATAATAGCTTTATAAGGCTCATAGTCATTAGCTTCATGCTATAAATTCCCTACTACTAATGGAAATAGTTTTAAAAGCGTGATCTATAATCTTTGATGACATATCTGGATAGCATATTAATCAAAACCTAATTTAGGAAAATAGCTCAAAAGCATTGAGGGAAAATCTACATGTCATTCATGCCATGTGGCCAAGCTTCATAGATACCTTAATCTATAAGCTTAATGCCATGTGGCCAAGCTTCATAGATACCTTAATCTATAAGCTTAATTAAGTCATACACATTGATTTCATGAAAATATACATGATTTTATAAAAATATATTCGTAGATTCAAGCTTTTTCACAAATTCATGTTAGTTAGGACTCATAATCAAAATCCATAGATCAATGAATGGGTTCACATGAAATTAGTTGAAAACCATGTAATTAAGTCCAAATCATCAAATAATATCATAATAATGCAATGGAATCCATATAAATAGAACTGAT